>PVJS01005020.1:0-66148 GCA_004027185.1 Glis glis
AAAAAAAAAAAAAAAAAAAAAAAGAAAAAGAAATAAAATTGGGCTGGGGGTGTAGCTTGGAGATAGAATGCCTCTGGGTCCAATCCCCAGTACCTAAATAAATAAATAAATAAATAAATAAATAAATAAAAAAATGAAATGCACACATAATTTTTATTTTTATTTTATTTCTTTATTGCAGATTTTCTGAAACTTTTTACATTATAGTCTCACCTGATAATGTAGTTCATAGTGATAGTGATACACGTACAATTTTACACAATTGGAATATCATGCTTTTAAAAAATTGTAAACATCTTTAAAATTCAATTTTATTTTAGTTTTTTCATGTAGCCTCCCCACTTTAACTGTACCACTTCCCTTCACAAATAACTAAAATGATTAATCTGGTGGATAACCTTCTGGTTTCCTCTCCGGTCTGTCTCCAGTCGTCCTCCCTTGTCCTTGGAGGGTATGTTTCCAGACCCGCAGTGGATGTCCAAAACTGCAGATAATACTGAACCATGTATAGACTATGCTTTTTCCTATATGTATATTCCTATGATAAAATTTAATTTATAAATAGGGCATAGTAAGGAATTCAAACCAGTAACTAATAAAATAGGACAGTTATACCATATCAGCATACTGTAATAAAAGTTATTTAAAACTTATAAATTGTCCATTTCTGGAATTCTCCATTTAATATTTTTAGACCATGGTTGATATTGGGAAACTGAAACTGAAGAAGGAAATTGCAGACGAAGGAGATGACTGCATCATGGCTCACTTTTTAATTGCATGATAAACATTAGGAAAATTGTATATAAGCATTTCTATATCTTGATTTTCTCACTTAAAGTAAGGCATAGAAAGCTCTCCACAATATTAATCTAATTTATTTTAATGATTATGCAATATTTTATCTTGTAATGTGCTGGTTTATTGAATCATTCTACTAATGGAAATTCAGTTTGCTTCCCATATTTTTAAAATTTATTATAAACAGTTATTCAATAAACTTTAAAAATATATATCCTTACATACTGGATTTGTATTCCCTTAAAGTAAATGATAAGGAATGTGGTTATTAGTAGTTTTTTTTTTTTTTGGTGTGTGTGTTTGAGGGGTGGTACTGGGGATAGAACCCAGGAACATTCTACCTCCGAGTTATACCCCCAGTCCTTTTAATTTTTTTGGTCTGAAACAGGGTCTCACTAGGTTGCTGAGAGTCTTGCTACTTGCTGAGGATGTCCTTGAATCTACGATCCTCCTGCCTCAGCTTCCCAATACTGGGATTCCAGGCATGTACCACCATGCTCAGCTGATAGGTGTCTTTTGAATTTAAGTTTTTTAGTTTGGTTTCTAAAGACTGTTATATATAATTAATTCATATTTCTATCAGGAATCTCAAAGAGTATTCTTGTTCTACTTTAATCCCTGCCAGAAATAGTTCTTTTTTTTTCTTTTTGCTTCAAATTTTGCTATTTTGAAAAAATTTAACAAAGTGACTACAACTGTCAGTTTGTTAAGTTTGTTTTTTTCTGGAGACTTGATGGGGTTGGACATGTTTTCATACCTCACGATCATTTGGATTCATTCTTCGGGGAATTGTGTATTTGTGTCCTTCATCCATTTTCCTGTGTTCCCTTTAGGTTACCATTTTGTTTTGTTATCAGCCTGTAAGAGACTTTAAGCTGGGCGTGGTGGTGCAGGCCTGTAACCCCAGTACTTGGATGGCTGAGACAGGAGGATTGCAGGTTGGAGGTGAGCCTCAGCAGTTTAGTGAGACCCTGTTTTAAAATAAATAAAATAGGGCTGGAGGTGTAGTTCAGAGATAGAATTCTCCAGGGTTCAATCCCCAGTACTAAAAAAATAAGAGATATTTTAATACTTTATACCTTTATTTTTCATGTGCATTGCATATATTTTTTCCAATCCATTGTTTAGCTGTTAACCTTACAGTGTGTTTTTTATGCACAAACTATTTTTTAATTTTATAAAGTCAATATAATTTTCCCGAAGTCAAGATTGAGTGATTTGCCTTGAGATTCCAAGGCAAAATAGGGTAATTCATGTCAAGACAGGGCTTTGCTAGTGTAGACAGAAAGTGGGTAGGTACCCTGCACCGGCAGCCTCTGAACAGCCCACCAAGCTAGGGCTTAAATCGGTTACATACCTAAGCAAAGTTCGGCTTTGAGCCCTGCCCTCCTAGTGCAGGGAGACCCAGTATGGTGAGGTTCCCTTAATTGGATTTTGCTGCTGCTCATATAGTTTTGTGCTGATTATACTGTAGACTTATTGAAATAAGCCACATTTTTTTTTCACCAGCTATATTGGCTTTAGGAAAAAACGCAACATTTCGAGCAGTATTACAGGTTCTTTGGGTCCTCTAGGGCAGTGGATATTTTGTTTCAGCTGGATCAAGCCCCAAAAGAGGATTGGAACAGATGTTTGAATTTGGTTAAATGCTTTCAATATTTATTACTTAGGTGACCTAGTTTAGCAGCAATTGTAATAGAAAAAAAACAAGGCCATTCGGGAAAAACAGAGTTTATTGCATTCACCTTAAAAAAGCGAAAGAATTCTCCCTTGTTATTTCGTTTATTTAGCTTGAATGTGGGAAAATAAAACCCAAAGGGATTTTCTTCCTACTTTGAACAGATACCTACATGTATATTACATTTAAAAATGCTTTCCCATATGAAATATTTTTAGCGTGACTGGAGAACAGTTTTGGAACTGAGACTTTTGATGTTCTGGTTTAACTGAACGCTGGTGACTCTGGAGGTCACGGCTAGAGCGCTACACTTTATAAAAGAGGAAACTGAGACCTGAAGGGATTTGGTAGCGTTCGAGTCAGGGCTCTCCAAGACTCAGTGGCACAGGCAGAAATGTCACTTGAATTTCCCAGATCCAACTTCTGTTTATTCTTCCTCCATCTTGCACTGTGCACTGCCTGGATGTCCTATCGTGGAGAAGTGGGAGAAACTAAATATCCACCTTTAGCTCTCTGGATACCTGTAATAGTGCCTAAGTGTAAGGATGACGCTTGCTAGGAGGAGGGAAGATGGTAGCCAGTGCCGTGGCGCGTGCCTGTAATCCTGGTACTTGGGATACTAAAACAGGAGGATCACAGAATTGAGGCCAGCAATGTGCAGTAACTTAGCGAGACTCTTGTTTCAAAAAATGAAAAAGAAGGTGGGCGTGGTGGCGCACGCTTGTAATCCCAGTACTTGGGAGGCTGAGACCGGAGGATCCAGGTTCACAGCCAGCCTCAGCTACTTAGTGAGGCCCTCCACAACTTAGTGAGACCCTGTTTCAAAATAAAGAATAAAAAATAGGGCTGGGGGTGTAGCCCAGAGGTAGAATGCCCCTGGGTTCAATCCCTGGTACTGCCAAAAAGAAAGAAAGAAAGAGAGAGAGAGAGAGAGAGAGAGAGAGAGAGAGAAAGAAAGAGAAAGAAAGAAAGAAAGAAAGAAAGAAAAGAAAGAAAGAAAGAAAAGAAAAGAAAAGAAAAGAAAAGAAAAGAAAAGAAAAGAAAAGAAAAGAAAGGAAGGAAGGAAGGAAGGAAGAAAGAAAAAGATCCAGGCATGGTGATGCCCACCTGTAATCCCAGTACTTGGGAGGCTGAGATAGGAGGATTGTGGGTTCAAGGCCAGCCTTAACAATTTATTGAGACTGTGCTTCAAAATAAAAAAATAAAATAAGGCTGGGGGTGTAGGTTAGAGGTAGAATATCCCTGGGTTCAAACCCCAATACCGATAGATTGATTGACTGATTGATTTAAAAATGGGGCTGGGAGTGTAGCTCAGAGGTACAGTGTCCCTGGGGTTCAATCCCCAGTACCGCCAAGAAAAGAAGAGTGAAAATGGTGAAAGAGCAGCTTTTCCAATACCTTCCCGCTACCATTTCTACTCTTTTTGGAGTGCGAGGGAATGTGTAGCGTTAGTGTCTTAAACCCAGATCCACACCTGTGTCTCCTGCTTCCTTTGAGTGTGGGTGGGGAGTGACGTGACTGAGGGGCTCACGGAAATCCCCAGGCAGGGGGTGCAGGCTCCTTCCTGTACCTGGCCAGCAGGACGCTAACTCCTCCCCAGGGCTGAGAGGCGGGATGTGTTACAGCTGCAGAGGCTGATGTCTCTGAACGTGGCTCAAGGAATGGCTGACAGAGGGAAGAGCCTTAGGAAGCAGGAGGAAAAAGATTAACGAGATAACCAGGGAGACAGAACTGTAGACCTGGCGGCTGCTCTGGAATGGCATCTCAAATGCACAGTGGGGTCAAGGGGACAGAAATATATTGGAAATTTGCTGAGATGAACAAGCCGTACGTTGTGTCATCCAGAAATATTGAAGGGTGGGAACAGGGAGGTAAGAAACCTGCCTCTTTCTCTGTTGTTTACGGGGTGCTGGGTTTTCCCCCCTTTTCTTTTAAAAAACATAATTTTTAATTGACACAAAATTGTATATACTTATTGGATACCATGTGATGTTTCAATACATGTATATAGTGTATAATTTCAAGTCAGGGTAAGCATACCTATTTCTTCAAACATTTATCATTTCTTTTTTCTTCTTGGCACTGAGGATTGAACCCAAGACATTCTACCTCTGAGTTATACCCCCAGCCCTTTTTTTATTTTTTAATTTTGAAACAGGGTCTTGCAAAGTTGCTGAGGCTGGCCTTGCCCTGTGATCCTCCTCTTTCAGCCTCCCTAGTACTTGGATTAGAGGTATGTGCCACCACTCCCTGGCTTTATTATTTCTTTGTGGTAAAAAAATTCAATATCCTGTCTTCTAGATTTGTTTGTTTTAAAAAGGAATTTGGGTCTAATTTGTAATATAATTTTAAAAATTGTGGCAAAGTATACATAATATAAAATTGGCCATTTTAACTATTATAAATGTAGAGTTCACTGGCATTAATTAATTACATCTGTACTGTTGTACGAGACTTTTTCATCAACCCCAGAAGAAACTCTACTTTTATTTTTTTGAGGTACTGGGGATTGAACCCAGGGGCATTCTACCTCTGAGCTATACCCCAGCCCTATTTTATTCTTTATTTTGAAACAGGGTCTCACTGAGTTGCTGAGGGCTTCACTAAGTAGCTGAGGCTGGCCACGAACCTGTGATCCTCCGGTCTCAGTCTCCCAAGTACTGGGATTACAAGCGCGTGCCACCATGCCCAGCTAGAAACTCTACTTTTAAAACAATAACTCCAGCTGGGTTGGTGGGGTAGCAGTAGTAATTGTATCTTTTTCTTTTTGAACTCGAATTCTTTTCTGAACAGAAATTTCCTTCAGTTATTTGAGCCTCAGCTTTTATGGAGAGGGGGGATGTTTTTAGGGTTCTTGAGAGAAACAGAACTAATAGGACATGTCTATATAATCATTTTCCAACTTCGAATGGTTCAACTTAGGAGTTTTTGACTTTAGGATGGTGTGAAAGCTGTATGCATTCAGTAGAAAGTGTATTTGAAATTTTTATCATGTTTTCTGGGCAAGTGGTACATAATCTGATCTTCCCTTGAGATGCTGGACAGTGGCAGCGAGTGCAGGTCCCAGGCAGCCACATGATCACAAGGGGGACACACCAGCAGCCCAGACTCTGCACTGTGCTGTGCTGTTAGGCTGTGATGTTTGATGGGTGAGGTGAATTAAGTGCACTTTCAATGAATGATATTCTCAACCTAAGGCGGGTTGCTTAGGATGGAGCCCCATCACAAGTAAAGGAGCATTCGTACTTAAAAATAGATTTATTATAAGGAATTGGCTTATGTGATTATGGAGACAGTTGAATCCAACATTTGGAGCGTGGGCTGATGAGGGGAAGGTGCAGTTTCAGTCAGAAGATTACCAGGAGGAGACCCACGGTTGTTGATGGTGCAGATACAGCCCGAATGCGGTCTGTTGGAGAGCTCTCTCTTGATTGGGGAGGATGCATGTTGGTTCTCTCTCTCTCCCTCTCTTTCTCTTTCTCTTCCTCCTCTCTCCCCTCCACTCCTTCTTCTTCAGGCCTTCATCTGATGGGTTGAGGTCCACCATATTTATGGAGTGGAATCTGCTTTCTCAAAATGCATGAATTTATTTTTATTTTTAATCTAATTTTAAAAATTTTATTGGGCATTGTAATTATTCTTCATAGTGAGATTCAAAGGGATACATTCATATATGCACACATCACTAGGTATGTTTTCTTTCCCCACCCTCCTTCTCCTCCTTCCCAACTTCTCCCTCCCAGTACTTGATGTGGGATTCATAGTGATATTTATACACTCACATAGCATTATTTGCTTGGTTTTCTTCCCAAACCTCCTTTCCCCTCCTCTCCTCCTCCCCCCAGTTGCCTTCCAGTATTCTACTGGTCTCTTTCCTCATTTACATAAGGTCCCTTTTCTTTCCCATTTTCTCTCTAGTTTCCACAAATGAGAAAACACGTGGCCCCTGATTTTCTGCGTCTGGCTAATCTCACTTAGCACGATGCTCTCTAGTTTCATCTATTTTCCTGCAAATGACATAATTTTGTTCTTTATGGTTGAGTAAAACTCTTGTGTGTATACGCTACATTTTCTTTATCCATTTCATCTGTTGATGGACACCTAAGTTGGTTCCATAATTTGGCTATTGTGAATTGTGCTACTATAAGCATGGGTGTGTATGTATCACTATAGTATTCTGACTTTAATTCTTTTGGAAAGATACTGAGGAGTGGTATAGCTGGGTCACATGGTGATTCCATTCCTAGTCTTTTGAGGAACCTCCACACTGGTTTCCACAGTAATTTTACTAATTTACAGTCTCACCAACAGTGTGTAAGAGTTTCTTTTCCCCCACGTCCTCGTCAGCATTTATTATTAGCTCTTCTAACCAGAGCTACGTGGAATCTCAGTATAGTTTTGATTTGCCTTTCACTGATTTCTAATGATGTTGAACATTTTTTTTTCATATATTTGTTGGCCATTTATATTTCTTCTTTTGAGAACTGTCTGTTTACTTCAATTGCCCATTTGTTGATTGAGTGTTTTTTTGGTGTTAAGTTTTTTGAGTTCTTTGTATATTCTAGATATTAGTCCTCTGTCAGAGGAGAAACTGGCAAAGATTTTCTCCCATTCTGTAGGCTCTCTCTTCACACTCTTGATACTTTCCTTTGCTTTGCAGAAACTTTTTCATTTTCTACCATCCCATTTATTGATTCTCATTTGTATTTCCTCAGCTTTAGGGATCTTACTGAGGAAGTTTCTGCCTATGCCTATATGTTGGAGAGCTGGTCCTTTGTTTTCTTTTAGTAAATGCAAAGTTTCTGGCCTAACTTCTCTGTCTGATCCATTTTGGGTTGACTTTTAAAAATGCACAAACTTAAATATTGCTGTTATCCAAAACACCCTCCAAGTTGACATGCAAAACTATCACAGAGAGAGATAATGTGCTCAATTATTTCCTTTTATGGACCAATTAAAAATAATAAATTACCTGACATTTTCCAAAGGTACTTGTGCATTTTTTTTTTTGTGTGTGTGGTATGGGGGATTGAATCCAGGGGCCTTCTACCTCTGAGCTACACCCCCAGCCCTATTTCTTTATTTTGAAACAGGGTCTCACTAAGTTACGGAGGGCCTCACAAGTTGCTGAGGCTGGCTGAGAACCTGCGATCCATCTGTCTCAGCCTCCCAAGTACTGGGATTACAAGCGTGCACCACCACGCCTGGCTACTTCTGAATTTTTTTATATGCTTTTATTGGTGCATTATAGTTTCACATCATAATGTAAATCATGTTGACTTGTGAATTTTTTAGATGAATGGATGAATTTAAATGTGTTAGAACACTTTAATCTGTTAGTTACTCTTCTCACAGATGCTAAAAGTGCTGCATCTTTGACCCATGGGGGTATCTTCAGATTGGTCCGTTTGAACCTCTTGGTCTCCAGTGATGTGGCTTCTCTTATTCTGATATATCTTTTTTTGTATCAGTCTAGCTGGAGATTTATCAGTTCTACTGATCTCAAACAAGCAACCTTTGGTATTATTGATTTTTCTGGGTTGTTTTTGTTGTTTCATTGATTTCCACTTTGATCCTTATTTATTTGCTTCACTTTTACTTTTCCCCCTTAGTTTTACTTGGAAGCTAGTATCATTGACTTGGGACCTTTTTTCTTTTCTTTTTTTTTTTTTGCGGTACCAGGGATTGAACCCAGGGGCGTTCTACCTCTGCGCTACGCCCCCGGCCCTATTTTTTATACTTTATTTTGAGACCGGGTCTCACGAAGTTGCGGAGGGCCTCACTAAGACAGGGAGAGAGAGAGAGAGAGAGAGAGAGAGAGAGAGAGAGAGAGATGGGGAGAGAGAGAGAGAGAGAAAGCGCGCGCGCGTGCGCGCGCATGCACGAGCTGAGGCTGGCCGCGAACCCAGATCCTCCCGTCTCCGCCTCCCAAAGTACTGGGATTACAAGCGTGTGCCACCACGCCCGGCTCCCCCTTAGTTTTATGTGGAAGCTAGTATCATTGACTTGGGAACTTTTTTTTTTCTAATAGAGGTTTCTTAGTACTACAAATTTATATTTTGGTACTGATTTAGTGGCATCCCATAAATTTTGATATGTTGTGTTTTAATTTTCATTCAATGCACAATAATTTCTACTTTCCGATGTGATTTCTCCTCTGATTCATTGGTAATTCTGAAGTGTGGAAACTATTTGGGGATTTTCTAGCGATCTTTGTTATTGATTTCTAGCTTAATTCCATTATGGCCTGGAAATATGCTTTGTATGTCTCAAATCCTTTGAAATTTACTGAAATTTAGTTGGGCATGGTGGTGCTTCCCTGTAATTCCAGTACTTGGGAGATTGAGACCGGAAGATCACAGATTCAAGTCCAGCTTTAGGAACTTAGCGAGACTCTATTTCCAAAACAAAACAAAAAAGGGGGCTGGGGGTGTAGTTTGGAGGTATAATGCCCTTGGGTTCAATCCCCAATACTATACATACACACACATACACATTTATTGAAACATATTATATATCCCAGAATATGGTCTATCTTGGTAAATACTCTGTATGCACTTGGAAAAAAAAGTATAGTTTGCTGTTGATAGGTAGAGTGTTCTATAAATGTCAATTAGGTGATGTTGGTTGATAGTTTTTAAACCTTTTTATTCTTACTGGTTTTCTACTTGTTCTCTCAGTTATTGGGAGAAGGATGTTGAAACTACAACCATAAGCCTTTTTTAATTTCTCAAAGGCTTTAAAAACACACAGTTTTTGTTTGGCGTGTTTTGCTGCTCTGTCATTAGGTGTACAGTGGTTTACTGTTGCATTCCCCCCTCTTTTGTTCCTGTACTGGTGATAGAACCCAGAGTTTCTCTACCACTGAGCTACATCCCCACCCTTTTTAACTTTTTGTATTGAGACAGGGTCTCACTAAGTTGCCCAGGTTGGTCTTGAACTTGCAATCCTTCTACCTTAGCCTCCTGAGTTGCTGGGATTACAGATGTGCTGTGTCTTCTTGATGAATTCACCACCTTATATTTATGAAATGATTCTTTTATCCTGGGTATTTTTTTGTGTATGTGTGTGGGGATGCTAAAACCCAGGGGCATTCCACCCCTCAGCTACACACCCAGCCCTATTTTATTTTGAAACAGGGTCTCATTAAGTTGCTGAGGGTCTCACTAAATTGTTGAGGCTGGCTGTGAAACTGTGATCCTCCTGTCTCAGCCTCCCAAGTACTGCATTACAGGCATATACCACCACACCTGGCTTACTCTTAACTGTTTTTCACATAACCACCAGCTTTTTAAAAAATTTCTATTAACATGTTATATCTTTTTCCATCCTTTTATTTACTTTCATTCTATTTGTGTTTACATTTATAGTGGGATTTTTGCAGCCAGTATATAATTTGGTCGTGCTTTCTATCCAGTTGAATAATCTTTGACTGTGAGTTGAGTTGTTGAGGCTGTTCACCTTTTTCAAGCAATTACAAAAAAATGAAGTGGGAAAAATCATCTCTTCACAACTGTTATCATTTTATTAGTATTCCAGAGAAGAGGCCTTGTTCTCTCTGCTTCTTACAGTGTCCTCTCTGTTACAGCGGCTTAAAAAAATAAAAATTTAATTGTGGTAACATGAAACTTATTATCTTAATTTTAAAATATGCAGTTCAGTAGTGTTAAATACACATTCTTATGCAACCCACTTCTAGAACTGTTTTCACCTTGCAAAACCGAAATTCTATACCCATTAACAAGCCCCCACCCCTCCTACTCCTGGCAGTCAGCATTCCTGTTTCTATGTATTTGACTACTGGATACCTCAGGTAAGTGGACTCATACAGCAGGCACTCGCCTCTGGTGCCTGGCTTCCTTCATTTAGCATAACGTTCTCAAGGTCTATCCTTATTGTAGCGCGTGCCAGTGTTTCCTTCATTGTAAGGCTGAATGATATTTTGTTGTATGTGTGCACCATATCGTGTCTATTCACAAACAAATAACCAAAACAAATAAACAAATAACCAAAGCTGTATAGGTCCAGCCTATTGGACCCACTTTCCTTAGGCAACAGTGCAGGGAGGGAACATCTGTTATTTTTCTACCACGCCTTTGGGGCCGGCGCACCCCCATCCCAGTGCTACGCAGTTTATCAAAGCTTCCTTGCAGTGTGTTACTGCAGAGAATTCCATGTACTGTTACTACAAGAAATTCTAGTAAATGTGTTTTTTCCCCTGTCCCTACAGTTTTGGTAATGTTTTAGCTCCCCTTGCCGATGGCTACCCGGGCAACTTGAGCATAGGGTCGCCTCTCTGGCCTCATGGTGTTTCCAAAAGACGAGTTAGGAGGCTGTGCAGGACGGTCTCCGTCTTCTCCAGTGTGACTCCCTGTGCACCTGGTCCCGTCGTTTCCGTTGCCCTCTCAGGGCCTTGGCTCTTTCCTCACATGTCTGTTGTAATGATTTGGTGATCGTGGCGCGTGCGCAGAGCAGCTCTCACCACCTGGCAACACTGAGGTGGGGGCAGATGCTTCTGTCCTGTGCATTTAGGATATTTAGCGGTGTTCCTGGTTTCCACCCACGAGAAGCCCATTTGTCACATGCCAGATATCCCTGGGGAGCATGTTAAGAACCACCAGGTAAGGAGACTTGTTTCCAAAATGGCTTGGTTGTGTTGACCATGTTGATTAGTTCCCTTGTTTTCCATATTGTCCCCTTCTAGTTACTCCTGTCTTTACTTGTACTTTCTCAACCTTTTTTTTGTCTCTTTCGTCTCATTGGAAGTCTAAAACAAGGATGCTTACTGGTTCCCCCTGCACTTGTACTGTTGCTGTAACCTCTTTCCTCCGGTTCTCACAGCCTGCGCTGGCTTTTTCCATTGTACTTGTTTATTCTGGCTGGTTCTAGTTCTCGCTCACTCTGTTGCTGACAGTCTGTGTGTACTGTCTCTCCATCAGCAACCTCTTCCTGATTTCTCTCTAATCTGATAGGTAACTGTGTCAATGACATCACAGACCATAAGTCCTCTTCTCTCTTTACATGTGTCTAAGCACTGCCCTGCCATGGTACTGGAGATTGAACCCAGGGGCATTCTACCTCTGAGCTACACCCCCAGCCTTATTTTATTTTTTATTGGGAAACAGGGTCTCACTAAGTTGCAGAAGGCCTTGCTAAATTGCCGAGGCTGGCTGAGAACTTGCAATCTTCCTGTCTTAACCTCCCCAAAACTGGGATTACAGGTGTGCGCCACCACGCTGGGCTCATGTGGCATCTTCTTCCTTGACATTCCTGTGTGCATATTATTCTTGAGTGTTCCATGGGAAAGAAGTTTTCTCAAATCATTGCTGACATTTTTTTTTGGTACTGGGGATCGAACCCAGGGGCATTTTGTGAGCTATACCCTCAGCCTTTTCTTATTTTTTAGTTTGAAAAAGGGTCTTGCAAAGTTGCTGAGGCTGGCCTCAACCCTGCCATCCTCCTGTCACAGCCTCCCAGGTCCTGGAATTCCAGGTGTGTGCCACTACTCCCAGCCATCGCTGACATATTTTACTTTGGTCCACTGCCATCCCTTCTCCTTGAGGAGCATTTGCCCACACTTCCCAATAATTGGCTGGCCGTGGGGTACCCATGATGACTTGAATTTTATATGGGCTTGAGGTAAACCCCCATGCCTTCCTCCTGTATGACTCTTTCCTCTGCTTTTTCTCACTCCTGATTATGAACCTGAGGACACTAAACACAGGGGAAGGTTAGCTGTTGTCAAACCGGCCGTGGGTGGAAAACTTTTTAGGGCCAGTTGGGGGTTCCCTTCCGTGAGGTCCGAGGCCCTGGTCTGCACTGGGAAGGGCCGTGTGTTTTGCCAGGTTCTCCCACCCACTCACAGGTCAAATAATGGATTTAGTAGAAATATGGAAAAGTTTAGCTCATCTGTGCGCCAGAAATTGCCAGTAGGCAGGCAGCAGTGTAAACAGTGTGTGACTAATCCTTGCTTCGGAGGAAGGCCATTTCTGCAATTGTTTCCCCTCTGTTTACAAGAGACAGCAGTTTCCATAGACTCAGCTCCTCGGTGGCCCGCCATACCCCTGACCTCTGCCGTTTCTGGCCTTCTTGCTTTCCCAGGGGTCACCTGTGCCCTGCCCTCAAGCCTTTAGCCCTGCACGGTCACATGGCCACATGTCGACTCCAGCCGCTACTAACACTGCACTGTCCGTGTTGCTGGTGACCTACGGCCACACCCACAGCCTCCTCTGATTTCTTGGGACCCGCTTTCTCTGCAGCAGCTTATGGGTGATCCTCTCTCCCTTCCTCCCAGAAACGGCCTTCCACGCGTCATTTCGGGATCTACCTTATACTTGTTTTTCTTCTCTTCTGATTCCCCCAACCATCCCAACTATATTCTCTTTATGTCCACACCATTAAGTGTGAACAGTCTCCAGGACTGTGTGGTTCCATGTCTTTTTATTTCTTCCCCCATGAAACATTTTTGCCTTTGAAGACGTTGGCCCCTAAAGCAGCACTATTTCTAAACTTGGAGGCTTTCCCTAACTGCCCCCTGGAGAACTGCCCTGCGTCTGTCTCTGGAACTAATCTCGACCACACAGTGGCCTTGTCTTCTGATGACCATGACTCAACACACCTCTTTGCTCTTACTCTTCCCTTGACCTTGAGCCCAGACTATATTTCTAGCCAATTAGCTTTGAAAGCTTCAGGTCTTGGGAACTTCTTTCCCTGTGGCCCCTGCCCCTTGCTCGTTTAATTCTCAAGTCCTGTGGTTCTTCAGGTAGTTACCTCTGTGCAGCTACCTCCTTGAATCTTTTCCAGAAACTTCTTGCCATTGTAGGTGAACATGGAGCTTTTTTATCTCAGCCCTGGTCCCCCAGCCTTCCTTCCAAAGTTCATGGTTTTGAGTTTATTGTTTCCTGTCTCTGTGGATTTGGTTTGTTATTCTGTCAACATCACCTGTGACGGTCATGAATGTTATCTCCTGACCCTCCATTTGGAAAGATGAGGACGGTGCCACCTGCCCATCTTTCCTCTACTTCTCCTCTTCCTTTTCAGAATTTTCAGACTTCCTCCAGCTAATTTTGTACCTTTACATCATAAAGTTGGTAACAGGGGTTGCTTCTCATAGCTACAGCATTTGCAGCATTCTGTGTGTGGATGTACCACTCAGTGCAGAGCCAGGTGGAGCCCAGGGTTTCCTCCTACTCCATGTGGCCATCGCCAACATCCCTGTACCTCTTGAAGGGAAGCTTCCAGCATCACATTTGAATGGATTCACCTCTTTCAGCTCCACAATTACATTTATTACCATATAATCGAATGTTCTCAAAATCTCCATAGTATTTTCCATTCTAATGATTTCCCCTCTTCTCTCCTCCTGCCGCTGAATCATTCTTGCGTTGCTCCCTGTCTTCCTGGTTGCCTGGCAAGCTTCCTTTTAGGGAAAACATAGGGGAAACCAATTGTTATGCTAGGGGAACTCAAAATACCAGAACAAGAGGGCTTTTCTCTAGAGGAGTAAGTTTTGTGGTTCACCCCAAATAGTTTCATTCTTTTAGAGAAAAGTACTCATTTTTTTCCCCTGAAGGGGATAAAAATTTGACTTCTGAATGGTCTGTTTGCTAGAGTTGGGGAGAGCAGTTGTCTTTATATATAGATTTCAACGAAGACACCAGTGTTCAGCCCCTCTTCTCAATCTCTCCCTTCACCTCACACGATTCAGCATCCAAAGCCGCTCTGTGGTCCCTGGGAGGATGGCCTCTGTGTCTGAGCGCACAGAGATTCACCACCCTGCCCTTCAGCCACTGTCACAACCCAGGAAGGAGTGACGAAGTCATGAAACACATGTATCCTGGTTCAAGACGGTTTCAAAAAATAGATCAGAGGAGAAAAGAACAGGGTGTCCTGCACATAGTCAGGGCCAACATTGTTTTGTGAAACTCGTGTTGGTTACATTAAAAACAGTCATATATGTAGATGTGTACTGGATTTCTATGTAAAATGTACTTCTTACTGTAGATTGAGGTAAGAGAAGTCAGAAAAATATTTTGGGGGGGGAGCCATGGTTTCCTCTACAGTGCTATAGCAGTGTTTCTCAGTGTGCCTAAAATCTCTTACACATTTGAAGTGCCTCTTATGTATTTAATACTAGGCGATACAAAACATATTTAAAAACCTGTATGGAACAGGTACTGGCCAATCTGAGTGAAAGCTGGAATAGGTCCAGAAGTCTCTAGCTCTGCCACATGGCTCCGTGTGTACAAGATGGACAGGGTGTCTTGGGGGGAGAGTGAAGAGGAAGTTCAGTGGAGGGACTCTGAGGTCTTGGGACAGTTGCTCTTCACAAGTAAAGTATTAAATATTTTAAACCACTAGTGTGACTATACTGCATAGAGCCAAATAGCAACTCTAAATTTATATCTTTTCCCCCCCTTAACCATCATTTTAAGAGCATCTTTGGAAGAAGGGATATATTTAGAGGAAAGGGGATATATATGCAACATTTTGAACCATTGTCCTGATGGTTTTAATTTTTATTCTAATTTTCTCTTAAAAAGTCTAGACCCTCCCCTTAAAATTACATTTATGTTGCTATAACCAACTTGACATTTACCAGTGATAACCCCCCACCCCACCCCAGGAATATGGGAGGGAGGAGGAAATCTTAATTTAAATAGAGGGAGATTTTTCTCCCTGTAACAGTTGGGTAAGAGAAGGAAAGGGAGAAGAGGTGGATGTGTATTTGTAAGGAGTGGTCCAAAGTGGGAATGACTGCGGTCGATGACCCTGAGGGGAAGGTGGAAGGAGAAGGGGAGCAGGAAAGTCTCCATCAGCGTGAGAGGATGTTCCAGACCTGCCACAGCTGGATCGTAGACATTTGCGTATCACCTTCCTATTGTGTCCGGGGAAGGAGCCGTGTGCACACATGGGCTTTCAGCTCACTTCTTGCTGCCCTGCTTTCTGTTCAGAGGGGAGAGGAGAGAAGGGAAGGCAGACCCACAGGCTCACCTTCCTGGCCGTGGCCAGGGCAGGCAGCAGTGGTGGCAGCCCAGGTGTCCTGGAGTGCCGGGCTCCTTCCTGAACAGGAGCTGGTCTGTATGTCTCTCAGACAGCATGGCTGAGAGCAAGCTGCTGCTGAGATGCAGAGGACCCCCTTCCACAAGGCTGACGGAATAGACTTGTATCTGCCAGATGTATCCAGCTGTTTCCCTGTCTACTCTATCCCAACTAAACATACTTAAAGTTCAAAACAACACTTACATCATCACAACAGAAGTGTTTACAGCGTGAAGCCCTCCATAGGCTTGGAGTAATTTAACTGTCCATCTGGTGACACAGGGAGTGCCTTCACGTGGCGTAGCGTCTGGGAAAACCCAGGCCCCGGGTGGATTTCCTAGGCTTTTGGAGACTAGAGGGTTTAAAGCACTAGTCCCAGATCCCATTGTACATCATAGTGAGATTCAGAATGACACAAACATACATGCATGCATTATTTGGTGTGTTTCCCTTCTTATACCTTCCCCCCTTTTCTTCCCTCCCTCCCTCCCTCCCTCTCTCCCTCCCCATACATGTTAGTGAGATTGCCAGTGAAACCTTCTTGTATGGACACAAGCTTATTTGAACTGTTCCCTTCCTGGGTCCTCGTTTTTCCTCTCCCTGCCTCTCTCCCCCAATCCCCTTCCACTCTTCCGTGGGTTTCTCTCCTCATTTGACTAAAGTCCCTTTTGCTTCCAATTTTTGTTCTAGCTTCCCTATATGACAGAAAACATAGGACCCTTGACTTTTTGAGCTTAGCCGATCTCACTTAGCATAATCTTCTCTAATTACATCCATTTTCCTGCAAATGGCATAATTTTGTTCTTTTTATATGACTGAGTAACATTCCATTGTGTGTATATACCACATTTCATCCATTCATCTGTTGATGGACACCTAGGTTGGTTAAGGGTAAATTGTCCAGCCACCAAGAATACCACCGTATAGTGTTTCAGTTTGTACTGCTTTTAATGAGATACTGTATAGTGGTGTTCTTGGTGGCTGGACATTTCAGTCTGCACTGTGCCATCTTGCTGTCATTTCTTCCCCTATGCAGTCAGTTAGTCCCTAATTGGGCCATTCTTGTGGGTCAGATCAGGCCGGAGAGCAGGTTCTCTTCCACAGGCTCCATTTGCTGCAAAAATGCACTATCCAGACAATTTCAGTAGCAATTGTGCATATTCTAGAATTAGTTGGCACATCTTCTTTATATCTTTCATTACTTACTGGCCTTACTTTGCTAATAATTTCATTTCTGTCTTTCAGGGAGTGGTTGAATCTGGGCAAAAGCTTATTATTTTAAAGCATATATTACAGTGAAAGAGAACTGTCACAGACAATAAAGAGTTAGGCCAAAAGAGAGAAAGCACAGCAGTCCTATTCAGAAGTCCCAGAGCGCTGGTGTCACTGAAAAGATAACAAGGCCATGATTAGTTTTTCTTATTATTCCTAGGAACCAGTAATCATAATACATTTAACCTAAAAAGTATAGTTTATGTCATTAGGAGATAAAGCATAAAAATTAAATGAATGTCTCCCTAAGGGAACATCACAATTTATATTTCAAAAAGGAATTTGAATCTTTTTTTTCCGGTTTTAATGTGCTCATATATTTTTTTTACAAGCATTTTCTCAGCCCTGAGTGGCAGAGATTCTATGCTACGAATTAGGAAATCGAGGCTCAAAGAGGTGACCAAGTAGCCTGCCAGCATTGGGCAGATTTGGAAGGTCCCACTGTCCGGTACTGCCTGTTTATAGCCAATTTTGCTTAACTGTGCAAACTGGGAATTTCTTGCATAATCTTCTTTCTGGACTCTCTATCTTCTTATTCCCCCCCTTTCTGTTTCTAGCATTGCCTGCTTATTCATATCTGAACTGTTCAGGTCTGTGTCATTGTCATTTTCATTAATATAAATGCTCTGTGTTATGGAAGGAACTGGAGAACATTATGTTAAGTGAGATTAGTCAGTCACAGAAAGTGAAGGGTCATGTGTTCTCTCTCATATGTAGAAGCTAGGGAGTAATTGGGATACAAGAGGGTCTTCAGATAATAGAGGAGAAACCCCAGTGGAGTGATGGAGGGGGCTTAGGGGAGGGAGGTGGGGTTGGGGGGGAGGGAGAGTTAATGAAGGAAACACTTCCACCGAATTTATGTACATATGTGAAATTACCAATGCCCATCTCAATATCATGTATGGGGGAGCCAGGGGCAGCTCACCAAGTACAGTGTGCATGTATGTCCCTGTCCCTCTGATCTACATTATGATGTGAGACTACAATGCACTAACAAAAAATATAAAGCACGCATACAGTCACACACACACATAAATGAAAGGCTATGTGTTCTGCGTGAAGGGTTAGGGTAGCTGTGCCTAAACTCTGATAAAATCCACCGGTGATGACTTGGTTTCCAAGGGGAAGAATTTGGTTCCTCCCTACTGTGCCACGAACGGTCAACTACAGTATTTGAAGGAGCAAATGAGCCTTTCATGGAATTTATGCTCCTTTCTAAGTGAAACTAATTTTGTGTTCTTCCCTTCCTTGTGGACTTTGGAAAGCCCATTGTTTGTTTTCTTATCCTCCCTTTGTTTCTTTGCAGAGTGACGTCCCTTTCCTCACAGAATGTGATGATCCATCACGGCCAGACCCAGGAGTACGTGCTCAAGCCCAAGTACTTTCCAGCCCAGAAGGTGATTTCGGGAGAGCAGTCCACGGATGGGTCGTTCCCGTTGAGATACGGGCAGGACCACGTGGCAGCACCTTTTCAGTGTGAGTATGGTTCAGTCAACCCCTCTCCTAACTTACACACACTATCATAGTTTGGAAACATTTTGCTGGGTTCAGATGGATTTAATGTGTCACAGCAGGGAAGATTCAAGTCATTAAAAACCCCACATCGGTTCCTAAAACAACCAGACAGAAGATCTTTAGCATGGTTTCCTTATTCTGAGGAAAGACAGTTTTCCAAGCTTTTGGAAATAAATCTGAAGTGAACTGCCTGTGGTTCTGTTTCTGCAACATGTCTCCGTTTCAGAGACATAGCTGCTCTAATTTTGGGTCCACTCACACGTATGACATGTTTACATTGATGCGTGTTTTCTTTAGGAAACTAGCCAAGATTCACTCCTTGTGAAAAGTCTGGAGCGTCCTGCATTACTCTGCGAGGTTCCCCTACGGTGGATATTTTTATAAGTCCACCTACTTTCTAGTATACCAAGCAGATGGCGTGGCAGATTTGACTGTGCCTTTGTAAAGGCCTGTTGTGTCAGTGGCCAGCCTGGTGGCTATCTTGCTATGCAGGAAGTTCAAGGACACAGGCCGTGGCTCCCGGGGTGGGGAAGGTGATGATTTGTGGTTTAGGTATTACACAGTGTCTGCTGGCAGCATCTACCGAAAACGCTCTGGAGCAAGGCGCAGGCCCTTCGAAGGCGAGAGCTAGACTCCCTCTCGCCTTCCAGCGCTTCCTGCTCCGTCGCATGCTGACTGATGTCCGGTCCATAAGGAGCCAGAGAATGCCAGTGAGGGGTGAAAAGGGCCGTCTTTCACCACCAGGACTAGTATGAGTGGCTGAGATAGAGTTTTGCTACTGTCTGACACTTGAGAAGTCCGTATCTGCTGTGGATTGGATTCCTTACCGCTCCCCACGTCCCAGTTCCTGTACTGAGCCTAAAGTGATTGACACTTCCCTCGGAATCGGCCAGGTAACACAGAGAGTATCAAATAGCTGGTTTGGACACCGACTTTCCAACTTTTTAGAAAGTTGTGTTCCGTGACTGGTGGCTGGACCCCAGAGCAATGGTTCTGTGTGGATTATTGGGATGCTGAGGAAAGAGAGTCCCGGGACCTTCAGGAAGAATGCAGAAATCACTTAGATCATCTCCTTGTCTCAACCAAGGTCACTCCCAAGTCATTTGCATAAGAATAGATATATGCATCTTATTTTTAAAGAGTGTGTGTGTGTGTGTGTGTGTGTGTGTGTGTGTGTTACTGGGGATTGAACTCAGGGGTGGTCTACCTCTGAGCTATGCCCCCTGCCCTATTTTATTTTTTTATTTTGAAACAGGGTCTCAGTAAGTTGCTGAGAGCCTCACTAAGTTGCTGAGGCTGTCCTTGAACTTGTGATTCTCCTGTCTCAGCCTCCCAAGTACTAGGATTATAGGAGTGCATCACTACATGCGGCTGTTAAAGATCCTTTGAGCCAGGCATGGTGGTGCACGCTTGTAATCCCAATACTTGGGAGGCCAAGACAGGAGGATCTGGGTTCACAGCCAGCCTCAGCTACTTAGTGAGGCCCTCCGCAACTTAGCGAGATCCAGTTTCAAAATAAAGAATAAAAAATAAGGCTGAGGGTATAGCTTGGAGGTAGAATGCCCCTGGGTTCAATCCCCAATACTGCAAAAAACAAAAAATCCTTTGATTTAAGTACTTAATAACATACTCCTTAATTGTGACTACCCTTTGAGTGTGTACTATTTTTCTAATCCTAATTTAAAAATAAACAAAAAAGAGGTACTTCTTATTTCCTTGGGATCCTATCTAGATATATTTTTAGATGTTTTCCAAAATTAGAAAGTGACAAGAAGAGAATTTTTGAAAGTTTATGATCATATTGATTCAGGAAGAGAATTCTGAACTTCACAGAAGTCTCAAGATGCTTTGATGAAAACTGGGCGTGGTGGCGCAACTTAGTGAGACCCTGTTTCAAAATAAAGAATAAAAAACAGGGCTGGGGGTGTAGCTCGGAGGTAGAATGCCCCTGGGTTCAATCTCCAGTACCGCCAAAGAAAAAGAAAAGATGCTTTGATGATCACTGCTACTTAGACTAGAGACTGGTTTTGGTGGGTTATTGCTGATTTGTTATTCGAATGAAATTCCCACCCAGTGTGTGTGTGTGTGTGTGTGTGTGTGTGTGTGTGTGTGGTTTTAAACTCTAAAATCTTGGTTGAACTGTCTTCTGGAAGATGAAATAATATTTTAGAAGAATATGAAAGGTTTCTTATCTGTACCATTTTTAAAATTTTCCACCCATCCTATTTAGACATATTTTCTACATACTGGGGACCTAGTGAAGGAATGTAGACTAACACCTTGTCCTAGTGATGGAGTTCTTTGTTCCAGCCATTTTGAAAAGACGACTCTTGTTCAAAAGAGGCTCAGGAGTTGATGGAAACAATTAGGCATTTGGGAAGGACAGGAAAGGAGACGTGGCTATTTTCACTGGGGCCAGAGCTCTTACTGAGAGCTGAAGGTCTAATTGGAAAGTTTTAAAAGGGGTAATTTGATAGGACCATTATGGATACTGAAATAGGAAAATTGCATAAGGACAATAACAGGACAATTAAAACTGGAAAGACACTGGGCGAGGTGGCACATGCCTGTAATCCCAGTCCTAGGGAGGCTGAGACAGGAGGATCACAGGTTTGAGACTCCCCTCAGCAACTTAGCTAGATAAAAAAAAAAATAAAAATAGCCGGGCGTGGTGGCTCACGCTTGTAATCCCAGTACTTTGGGAGGCGGAGACTGGAGGATCCAGGTTCACGGCCAGCCTCAGCTTGCTCTCTCTCTCTCTCTCTCTCTCCTTAGTGAGGCCCTCTGCAACTTCATGAGACCCGGTTTCAAAATAAAGTATAAAAAATAGGGCCGGGGATGTAGCGCAGAGGTAGAACGCCCCTGGGTTCAATCCCTGGTACCGCAAAAAAAATAAAATAAATAAAAAAATAAAAAGGGCTGGGGGTGTAGCTTGAAGGTAGAATGTCCCTGGGCTCAATCCCTAGCACCAAAAAAAAAAAAAATATTATATCTCAGTTAAAAGTAGAAAAAAATATTTACAAAAGGAACTGCAAGATAGATGGCTTTGAAAGACTCAGCATTAGCTCCAAGGACTGGAGCTGCAGATCTGCAGGGCCCGGGGACGGGGTGGCTTGGAGGAGAGTCTACTTTACCCAGCATCTTCACTGGTGACTTGCAGGAAAGGAGTCAGTATGTAAACTAAATCCTGTTATGCTTGGGTTAGTAGTATTTTTTAACCCAGAAGAACAATTGAAATGATAAAACATTTGAAAGACAGTATTACAAAAATGGGTCAGTTGAGATTAGAAGAGTATATACTTAGGAGCAAATTACACACAGAGATTTGTTTGGCACAACTCACTAGAAAAAGACCTTGAGGGTGTAAGTGTCTACATCAGACTTTCTGCTGCTGCTGTAAAAATACCAGGGGATGCTTGATAATACTAAATCCAGAAAATAATTTACTATAGCCTGAGGTAGGACTTTCTGCCATTAGGGTGCTAAGACACTGGAGAACGGACTAGGTGACTGTAGAGTGACTTATCCAGGAGATCTTCAGAACAAGCAGAAATACACGCCCAAGTAGAATGGTTCCCTAGACCACTGGTCTCCAGACTCCACAAAGGGGAGTCCTACAACTAAAAGACTAGGGGAACCCCATTTTAGATATCCACCTGGTGGTGCACGCTTGTAATCCCAGTACTTGGGAGGCTGAGACAGGAGGATCGCAGGTTCGCAGCCAACCGCAGCTACTTTGTGAGGCCCTCCACAACTTAGTGAGACTCTGTTTCAAAATAAAGAATTAAAAATAGGGCTGGGGGAGTAGCTTGGAGGTAAAACGCCCCTGGGTTCAATCCCCAGTACCGCAAAAAAAAAAAGAATAAAAAATGGGGCTGGGGGTGTAGCTCAGAGGTAGAATGCCCCTGGGTTCAATCCCCAGTACCACAAATAAATGATAAATAAATACATAAATTCCTTCCTTCCTTCCTTCCGTCCGTCCGTCCATCCATCCATCCATCCATCCATCCGTCCTTTCTTTTTTGTAGTACTAGGGATTGAACCCTGGGTGTTCTATCTCTGAGCTCTACCCCCAGCCCTATTTATTTTTTATTTTGAAACAAGGTCTCTCACTAAGTTGCGGAGGACTCACTAAGTTGCTGAGGCTGGCTGCGAACCTGCAATCCTCCTGTCCCAGCCTCCCAAGTACTGGGATCACAAGTGTGTGCCACCACGCCCGGCTCTGCTTATGCCTTTTCTAACCTATCTCCTTACTATTTGGGGAGATTTGGAGAATTGAACTTTTTGAAGATGGATTTCTCATTGCTAATCCTATTTGTTTTCTTGTGAAGATGGGCTTGGGTTTTAAATGGATTATACTTCAGCATCATCTTCTAAAATTTAGTTCTTTAAATTCAACAAGGTAGGCATTTTAAGTTTCAGAAATGTCAGATGTCATGTTTTACATATTCACTTCCTAAAGGTCTTTACACAGATACAACTCAGACTCTTAAAAGAATTGTTTCCAGGAGCAGTGGTACACACCTATAATCCTAGAGACGCAGGAGACTGAGGCAGGAGGATCCCAAGTTTGAGGCTAATCTGGGCCACTTAGTGAGACCCTATTTCAAAATAAAAA
The DNA here is from genome assembly GCA_004027185.1 of Glis glis. Classification (NCBI taxonomy): domain Eukaryota; kingdom Metazoa; phylum Chordata; class Mammalia; order Rodentia; family Gliridae; genus Glis; species Glis glis. Next base: position 22,926 of record PVJS01005020.1, read on the forward strand.
CTAAAAAAGGACTGGGAATGTAGCTTAGTGGTACAGTGGTAGTGTGCCCCTGGGTTCAATCTCTAGTACAAAAAAATTGCTGATTTATTGAATTGCTGTGGAGATGGGGGTGGGAAGGGAGGGAGAGAAATGACTGGTATTGCAAACACATGATACTGTTAAATTGCAAAAGAAAGAAAAAAGAAAAGCAAAGCATAACCTTTTTTGTTCAAATAAGTAGCTGTAGAGGTGAAAAAGCATTAGCACAGCCTCCACTAGGCCACTTCTGGTAGAAAACCAGCACCACAGACGGTGTCCTAACCCTGGGTGCTGTGGTCCTGTGGTTCTGTGGTCTTGAGCGTGCCTTCCCCAGTCTTTGCAGCAGGCCAGACAGCTCTGCTCCCACTTGGCACTCAGTCGGACTGACACCTCCCTGCTCCTCAGGGGTCCTGAGCATGGCCTGAGAGGGACATAGACTCTGCCCTCCCAGTAGCAGCTGTGTTGCCTGAGCCCCTGCATCCCAGGTGTGGCCTAATGAAAGTCTGTAGTCCCCGCCTATGACGAGTGTGGACACTTTGGGCACAGGAGGCCTATTCTTCACACTCTTAGTGACACTGGCTGATTGCAGGCGTGGCAGCATTGGCCCTCGGGCTTGTGCTCAGACTGCCCTCAAGAAGCAGGACAAGACATGAAAACACCTCAGGGCGTGATGATGGGCAGTGATGGCTCTTCTTGAAGAGAGGAGGCTCGTGGGTCTGGAGCGAAGAGTCTCTCTTTGCAGGCTGGTTCAACAAGGAGGTTCCCAGTGACTGTCTGGGTCATCTTCCTGGTTGCCTCCACAAGAGAAAAGAGTGGTTCTGCAGAGACACCCAACAGTTTTTCCTTTGGCAAAACAAATCTGAACACGGGGAGACAGGCAGTGTTTGCCTGGACAGGTTCGCCCATGCCAGCCACTTCAAGGAGGTGGGCAACGACGTGAGTAAGGGCTCCGGATGCCTTGCGCCAGGTAGAGAGTGCTCTTGGGGGGGGGGGTTCTGAGAGCACCCATGACAGGAGAGAAGGTGGGGCTGCAGAGCATGGAAGACTGAGTTCATCCTCTACTTATTTGCCCTTTGCAAAAGAGAGAAGAGTTTCTGGGGTGGCAGCTGGACAAGGCAAAAGTAGGTGCAGTTTGTATAGATGAGAAGAATTGGAGCCAGATTCTTAGTCTGGGGATGAGTGGTAATATGGCGAGCTTCCGGGAGGAGCATTTGAAAATGAGAGCGAGGAAGAGTGTGGCCCTGGGAACCATGCTGGCCTCCATTTGGATGTTGAAGTTTAACCTGTGGTTGGCATTGCACATCACGTGGAGAGGGAGAGGAAGCAGGGGAAGGAGACATCGGTGTGTGGAAGCTCCGTTTCTCTGAGACTGACAATTACTGACAGATGGATCGGAAGCCCTTCCCTTCAAACAGCTCTGGGATGGGCAAGGGAGTGCTCAGAGGGAGAAGGGGCTTCCAGAGACACATTCTACAGCACCGGAAGCCTTCCCTGCTCAGACTTACCTTGAATTTCCATGCAAACATGTCTATGGCATTGGCCCCAAACCAGCCCGTGGGTACTAAATGGCAGTGGAATTTGGACCAGCCAGAAATGATCTTACAAGTAGCTGTTGAAAACCAACATAAAATGAATGAGCACTTAAGAAGAATACTAGACATGAAAACAGACTGCTTTAAAGAAGGAGTAAAGCCAGGCTTGGTGGCACACGCCTGTAATCCCAGTACTTGGGAGGCAGGAGGATTGCAGGTTTGAAGCCAGCCCCCACAATTTAGTGAGGTTCTCAGCAACTTAGCGAGTCCCTGTTTCCAAATTAAAAAAAAAAAATAGGGCTGAGGGTATAACTCAGAGGTAGAATGCCCCTGGGTTCAATCCCCAGCAACACACACATACACGCGCGCACACACACAGAAGGAATGATGGTTAAGTTTCCTGTTTTCCCCCTGCAAAATCAACAGATTTATGAAGCTAGTTACCTCTGCACAGTTTTGGGGGGAACTGGGAACCTTGAGCCAGTTTCCCAACTATATTTCAATGTGGGTCTTAGCCCTTATGAGGGCTAGAAGAAAATTGCCTACTCTTTGATGATTTCTGGCAAACTCTTTGAGAGCCTCAACAGTAAACCCAGACTGACCCTTGAGAAAGCATTCTGGTGATTGTGGATGAACAGGGTTTTGCTGAGCTGTTATCCTCGGGAATCCAGATATCATTGCAGGACAGGATCTAACGTATTGCAAAGACAGTCATGTATGGACATGAACCTCAATGTGGGTAGGGGAATGGTATGTTTTATCCAAGTGTTGTTTGATAACATCTCAATCCAGGGAGACGTGTGAACGTGAACCTTCTCTGTCTCCTGATTGGCTACACGAAGGTTAAGATAGCTGGGAAATGGTAGACATAGATTGATTATAAACACTTCCAAGAAGCTTATCCAGCAATATGAATAGAGCAATGAAGGAAAACGTTCAGAGTGAAGGATTATGTAGTTTAAATTCCTCTATGGGCACTCTTTAGTGCCAGAGAAAGTTTCCATTCCTAAGGGTTCAACATTTCATAACAAACAAGCAAATTCAAGCAATTTCTGGGTGTTGAGGCTGAGTTGAAGATATTGAAAAGTCAATACTTAGAATGGCTCCAGAATATTCTAGAATCAAACTGATTTTCCCCCCTTGGGTAAAATGACACAAATGAATTTATAGTTTGCATGGGGGAGACTGCAAAGCAGCCTTTTGGGAAGAGAAAACCTGCATTTGAGAAAGAAAAGAGAAGGTAGTCACTCAGCCTTCAGATTTCTTTGCTAGAAACTCAGGGCTTTGCTTGATTTTACTTCCGAAGGGGAAAGCGGTTTCTAGGGAACCAACCTTTACCAGAGTTGAAATGATAGTTTTGATTCAAAATAAAGCAGACCGTGCAACATACTGTTCATGGAATGTTCCCAGGGGAATGGAAGTGGGGTGCTGGGTGTTTGCCTAAATTAGTCTCCTTGGGGAACAGTCCCCTTCATGTTGAAGATGACTGTTTTGCAGTGAGTCTCTCCCCACTTGGAGGCAAGAATCAGCCCCTTATATTTTACATGATGTTTCTTAAAGGCATATTCTGGATCTTCTATGATTTTAGTTCTGCATTATCTATTTTTTCTTTCTTCCCTAAGAGACAGTTGGCGTCTGGTTATATTTGATTAATTCTTCTGGTAGGCAAACTTTAGACCATGAAATATATGTGTTTACATATGTATGATGAATGTGTATATGTACACACATATAGTCAATCATGCTTATATGTATGTGCATTTTTAAAGTCATTTTTGAGCTTCTTATATTATTCATAATTATTTAAAAATAATTAAAAAATTCCTGTAACCCTAACTGTACTTCACGTTTGTTTTTTCAAGATTATGTTTTTTTTTCTTTTTTGTTCTATTCTGGGGATTGAACTCAGGGTTGCTCTACTACTCAGCTACATCCCCAGCCTCTTTTATTTTTTTGTTTTAGAAGGTCTCACTAAATTGCCCAGGTTGCTCTCAAACTTGTGATTCTCCTGCCTCAGCCTCCTGAGTAGCTGGGATCAGAAGCACCACCACGCCCAACTAAAGTTCTAGTTTCTTTAACTAAATGAAAACATTCCTAAATAGGCAGGGGTTGCTTTTGTGGAAAACACCATAATTATTTAAAAATCTCTGTATCCTGCCCACAGATTTAGAAAGTTCTAGTGAAAGAAAGCAAAGTATGCACAGAGCAGGCGAGAGGGCAGCGGCCAGGGCGTGTGCTGCCCTGGGGCGTCCTGTGTGGGATCCAGCGCTCGCCCCGCTGTGGTGGATGCACACGCCCAGCAGCTGTGCTCCTCCTTTAGTGAAGGCCCCTTAATAGCTACAGGTGCACCTCAGGATCGCAGCCGCCTGACTCAGACCCAGCAGAAGCCAGAGTGCTTCCTCCCACGTGTCCAGCTTGCATTCCATGCAGTAGCCGACAGAAGCGGGCCTCTGCTTTCCTTGAGAGGGTTATGGAATACTCCTCCCCAAAACAAAATCTTCTGATTTCTGTCTTTTCTTTTATTCATCAAGTAAAATATTATACCCACGTTTAGGTTGCTCATTTCTGGTCCAGAGGTTGTTTTTTTCTTGGTGATGGTAGGTACTTAACAAAAACGAAGAAGCGTGGAAGGATGCTTAAGTTTGTTTTTATAGGGAGAGCAGGTGGTGGGTATATTTTTGTTAAGAATGGTTCTCTGACCCATTTAATTCTTTCCTTCTAGCATTTTATTCATCCCAGAGTAAAGAATAACTGTGACCGATAGTATTATTTATGCATAACCCTTTCTTTGCTCTTCTCTCTTGTGGTGGCTTTCTTGTGGGTTCAGTGGCTGCTCCAACCCCTGACTTTGGGCTCGGCCACATGACTTGCTTTGACCAGGACAGCCTGGGTGGACTGAGCGCCAGTACTGAGTGGTGGCTTTAAGAGACATTGCGTATTTCCACTCTTCTTTCCTTTACCACAGGAAAGGCCGTGTCTGGTCTGCCGACACACCCACTTCCTTGAGATCTGCTCTTTTTCTTAGATTACCATTTCAGCAGGGCATAAGATGGACTGTTTAGAACTATCTGGACAAATCAATTGTTAGTCTTAGTAGAGCAGGTGATACTGTTGTCATCAGTCAGGATATATCATCTTCTGGCCACAGAGGACAAGAAGATGAAATGGCACTGGACCCAAGAAAAGCCAATCTGGGGTTGGCTAGCTGCCTATAAGCTGGCCTGGCAGAAGAGCTTTCCCAACCTGCAATGATGCTGACTGAGATTCGTCAGACTCTCTCTTAAGAAATGTGTGAGTTAGAGTTGAACAGCGAGTGCCTGGGACAGAAACGGAATATCACAAGGAAGCGCAAGCATGCAGACAGAAGCCTTCCGCCATGTGAGGTCGGGTACAGGAATGAAGTTGACCAGTGCTTCTGGAAGGGGGTGAGGATGGGGCAACATCCAGTGGGTTTCTAAAAGTCCTGTGGTTTCTTAACATCTTTCCAGTTGCTGAAATCATTCCCAGTCTCCATGAGGTCTGGCTTATAATGGCTGGCTGATCCTGGGTTCTCTTGAGACTTCGTCTCCCTTATTGTTGCACAAGCCTTCTTATGACATCCTATGGCTAGGGATAATGTGCACTCCCCTCATTGTTCTGTGGACAAAAGACCCCAGTTAGCACACGTTCTATTTCTACCTCGCTCTCTAACAGCTGCGTGTCCTGATGACTCGGAGCTCCAGATTGCCTTCTAGAGAGGGAAACCCCAGCTGCTCAACCTCTTTTCTTTACACCCTATATAGCTCCTTCTCCCATCTACACCCCCTCACTTCTAAGAAAGCATGGGGTGGCTTGGTGGATGGGGAGAGGAATGGGTGGGTCAGTTCCATCCATTCCCTGAGACCCCTGGGGCACTTGGAGAATGTTCTGCCTGGCCTGCGGTGAGGAGGTCCTGATGGGTTGCCGTATTCATGTCTGAGTGCCCATTTGGACTTTTTTTTTTTTTTGTATTGGTGATTAATCTAGGGGCATTCTACCTCTGAGCTAACCTGCCACCCCTTTTTATTTTTTGTTGTGAAACCGGGTCTTGCTAGGTTGCTGAGAGTCTTGCTAAGTTGCTGAGGCTGGTCTCAAACCTGTGATCCTCCTGTCTCAGCCTCCCAAATACTGAGATTACAGGTGTGCACCACCACTCTTCACTTGGATATTTAACAAAAGTATTCTCAGGGTCCGCGATTCTTGCTCACATGGAATGGAGAACGTCTAGTTTTAGTTCGTTAGTGAGCGTGGCTTGAAGAACCTTTTCAATGAGACTTCTGAAATCCCAGTACACATCCTATTCATTCATCGTTATTAGTCTGGGTCCTCTGGCAACCACATTGTGGTATGTGTGTAAATACCCATCAGGCATGCTCTGCCATGCCTTGCACATAGAAATAGAACAAAATTAGATGCCTCTCTTTGAAGAATCTTTCAAAGACTGTTAGTGGAGAGAGTGATTCATAATGGTAATCTTGTCAGAGATCCCAGTTTTAAACCACACCTTAATACACCTTGAGGAATAAAAAACCCCAAACCTGCTGAAGTTATTGTAAACTATATTCTTGGCCACTAAAGATTAGGTCTTTAGGAAATCTGGACATGGACTCTTTCTCCTCTATTTAGCATGTTCTGTGTCAGCCACTGTATTAAGCATTTGTGTGCATTAGTTTTCTATGTCATTATAATATACTCATGCATAACTTAACAATAAAAAGATGCTTTGAGAGATGCTTCACTGGGCAATCTCATCACTGGGCGAACATCATGGCATGTTCCTACACAAGCCTAGATGGTCAATCATTCGACCGCCTGATGCAGTCAGGAGACATGGGAAATGATATGTATGGGCTGCTGCCAGTGGAACTCAGCATCCTGTTTTACAGTAAACTTTTGGGGTGGGAATTGGGGGAGGGCTAAATGAGTGATGTGTGCATGTATGCTTCTACCACCCTGAACCTCATCAAGATGTATGATTACAACGCACCAATTATACACTCTAAAATAACAAAAAGTATAGTATAGTAAATGCGTAAACCAGTAACATAGTCGCTTATTATCATTATTAAGTATTATGTACTGAATATAACTGTATGTGCTAGACTTCAGTAGGACTTTTATGTGACACATAGGAGGTGTGTGTGCACCAGCATGATCACAAGCATGTGACTAACTCATTGCACTACGTTATGATGTCACTAGGAGATTTTCAGCTCCATTATAATCTTATGAGACCAACTATCATATATGTATGGTCCGTTGTTGACTAAAATGTCATTACAGGGCACATGACGATATGAGCGCATTATTTGACTATTTAAAATATACCCTACATGTTATTCGTATAAGTTTAAGTTAGGAACCAAAAATATGAGTTAAAAATTGCCAAAATAGTAGCCAGGCATGTGGCACATGCCTGTAATTCCAGTACTTGGGGAGGCTGAGACAGGAGGTTGCAGGTTTGAGGCCAGCCTCAGCAACATAGCAAGGCTGTCCACAACTGAGTGAGATCCTGTTTAAAACTAAAAAATAAAATAGGACTGGGGTATAGCTCAGAGGTAGAATCCCTCTAGCTTCAAGCCTTACTACCACCAAAAAAAAATTGCCAAAACAAATTTTATTCTTTGAGAAAAATGTCAGTTTAGCTCTGTAAGTTATTTCATCAAAGTCAAAATTAGATAATACTTTAAAAATTTTGTCAATTTTATTATTGTATGTAGAACTTTAAAGACAATAACATATTTTAAAAATTATCTGAATATAGAGCTATTGACAAGATTAGTGTAGCAAAACTTTTCAAATGTAAGATAACCCTTTCTAATCAGCAGGTTCCTACTGCTGGTTAAATCCATTGTGATGCCTTTCCAACAAGTCCACGATAGGATCTTGCTTAATTCTATAGTCTTTAATAATAGCTATGATCATAAAAGCAAACCTCTGGTGATGAAAATTTTCCTATATTTGGAAGTCCTTGTAGGTCTCACTCCATATTACCTCATGGGTCACATGTCACTGCTGGTTCAAGCTTTTCTCCCAGTTGCTCCATTAAGAGCTGACCACATGTAATGATCCCCGTTTGCATTCACATAGTAAATTATAGCTCATAAATTATGTCCATACAAATTATTTCCCATGTCCCTGTCACAATCTTGTGATGTAGAGGGGCCGGCTGGCTTTATTCTGTATCTTTTTTTTTCTACTTTACATTTAAAGATCTTGCAGGTGGAGCTTACGAGTGGTTTTATTGTGTCCTATTCCTTAACCTGTGATTATCAGTTTATTTATCAGATAAAAATCTCAGCACTTACTCCTTAGGGCCATCGTGAGGATGAAGTGAGAGGAAGGATATAAGATATTCAGCATGCTGCCAAGCACGTCACACAGAAGGCGCTCAATCTGTGTTTGTTTCCCTTCCTCAGCCCAACCTTCCCACTTAGTGGCATGTAATTTCCATACAAATGAAAGAGATTCATTGGGGATATTGAGGAAGAACAAGGGAGGACGTTAAAATTCCAGCTCTACCATATCCTAACAGAATGACCGTCACCGAGCTTCTGAGGAACGTCTCTGTGGTTTCCTTGTCTGTAAAAACAAGGGAATTGTAGCTATCATTGTAGCTGACACGACTGCTGTGTGAAGTTGAGCTCTATAGCTTAGTAGACATGCAATATATACATGCTTCTTGCAGTCAGGCCTATCGTCATGCAAAGAGTGGGCTCTCTGTGTTTAGAAAGGTCCAAAATTCCTACATTGGTGTCCTCAAAATCTTGGCAAAAAGAAAAACAGAAAAGAGCAGCACACGTGTGTGTTTGTGTGTGTGTGTGTGTGTGTGTGTGTGTGTTTGGGTGTGTGTGTGTGCACACACACATGCATGCATGTACATTTATATTATCTATTGCTATGTAGCCAATTACTCCAAACCTTAGTGGTTTAAAGTAACAAATATCATGTCACAGTTTCTGTGGGCGAGGAATTCAGAGGTACTTGGCTGACTGGTGCCGACTCGGGTTCTTTCATGAAGTCGCACTCAACATCTCAGTAGGAGCCGTGCTGTCTGGAGCCTTGGCGGGGACTGGAAGACCTGCTTGCAAGATGGCTCCCTCCACGGCCATTGGCAGGAGGCTCCAGTTCTTTGCCTACCCTGTGGCTTTCCCTGGAGAGACCCAGACAGCAGCTGCAGTGCCTCTTACGACCATCACTTCCACTTCATTCTATTCTCTAGACTTCACCTCTTGAAGAAAGAAGCAGCCGGGGATTTCTGGACACATTTTAACCGTCCCAGTATTCAACAGGGAAGGCACTATCTTGATGGGAGTCAGAGCAAAAAAGGAAGTTGAAAGTGAGTGACCTTCAAAGCTGGCGAACTTACAGGGTGTAATTACACATCAGTAATTCATTTTTTATTGGCAACTAATCATTTTGAAATTTTATTTATCATGTGGTACTGGAGCATAGCTGGATAGTACATGATAACTTTGAGAAAAGGGAAATCTTTCCTAATGATGAGATCTATCGAATTTGGCAGTAATCCCTTGAGGGGAATAGTTAGGGCCATTTGATGGAGTTATTTAAAAGCTGAGCCAGAGAGAAGTTTGTACTGGGGGGAAAAAGAAGTAAATGACAGAATCAGTTTTCTGCAAACTTGGATTCCTGATACTATAATTCTAAATTAATTCAGAGACTTTAAAATGCCAATTTTCTACATAACTAATTGCTTCAACATATTTTTTTCAGTTGAATCCACCAAACAAGGGTTGTTTTGGCAATTTGCAAAAATGTTTGTATCTTCCACTTCCTGAGTGCTTCTTAAAATAAAATGGATTCAGAATATGACTATTTTTGTTTCCTCCGGATTTTCGTTGCCTGCATGAAAGAATCAGGATCCCTCAGAGGCAAAGGCAGGCATCCACTTCTGGCCTGGCAGTCCCATGACTCAGAACACCTGCGCAGCCCAGGGAGGCTTGGTTTCCTTCTCTACCCTGTCTTTTGACGTTTTTCCTTCTAAGCAGAATTTAAGTTTTGTTAAGTGTAGTAAGTCATAGCCTTCCTTGTGTCTGCCTTTGGTGTCAGAGGGAATTTTCCAGGCCCCCTTCATGAAGGCAGGAGAAGCCTGAGGGTGTTCAACTCTTTCAAAGTTTTGTGGCTTCCAGTCATTAGTCGTTGGAGGAAAAGTCACCTCTCTGCCCTTTCCGTGGTCTGTCTTCCCCTGCGTCCCTAGTCTCAGTTTATGTCACCTCTGATCACCGATCTTCATGTCCAGCCCCCTCGTTCTCTTGCCAGGTCACTGTCTTCCCACACAGTCTTTCTCCGGGAGGGAAAATCACCAGATGCGACTTTTGTTATTGATATAAGAGGAGGATAAGAATACAGACTATTTTCTTTGGCTTGCTCGAGGCCAAAGGAAGGTGGGCAGAGCAGAGACATACATGTGCATAGAAGTATGTGCAGAATCAAGAGCAGAGGGAGCTTGCAACATCTGGCTGCGCCCAAGGTGGTGAAAGTCGTGGAGGAGGGAATGGGGGGATCTTTAGGGGGAGGGAACTGCACTTGAAGCAAAGAGGTGCCCAAGTGAGGACTGTTGGGCACGTTGGCCTGGCCAGTGCTCTGATTGTAAATGTGGATGTGGCTGGAGGTGAGGCTAGGTTGGGACTAAATAGGAAAGGGTCTTAATTTCCTTTTAAGGAGTTTTATTTTTTCAGAAATATTTGTCATAAAACTCTATAGATTATACAGAATTCTGTTTCTCAAAGTGTATGGTAGGGGTAATCTGGGACCCTAGGGGCAGATGGCCCCTTCTTGTGAATAAACCATGCCATCTGCTCTTTGTAACCAGCCCAGCAGCACTCAGTCCATGTAGTCAGACTTGATGTTATTTATGGAGATGGTGAGTGACAGACTGATAGCAAATGCCCCATTTACTCGCTCTTTGGAAAACAAGTGTGGAGATAAATAAAGTCTCATTCCATTCCAAAATTAAAGGACAGAGATTTTGAGTCACGTGAAGCATATCTAACCCACCCTCCCTCCCCTCTCTGCCCTCTCTCCCCTCTCCGCCCTCCCTCCCTCCCTCCCTTCCTCCCTTCCTCCCTCCCTTCCTCTTTTTGTTTTTTGGTACTGAGGATTGAACCCAGGGACATTCTATCTCTGAACCACCTCCCCAGCCCTTTTTTTAATTTTTATTTTGAAACAGGGTCTCGCTAGGTTGCTGAGAGTCTTGCTACTTGCCGAGGCTGGTCTCAAACCTGCAATCCTCCTGTCTCAGCCTTCCAGGTAGTGGGATTACAGGTATTTGCCCCACCGTGCCTGGTTCCACTATTTCTGTAAGGAGCCTCTGTAGACTCGCAGGCTTGTGTGCATATTAGAGACGAGGGCCAGGTGAGCGTTGACTGCGCTGGTCCTCGTTCTGCTTCTTGGCAGCAGTGGGGCCATCTTGCCAATTGCACACATACCTCCTCCACCCCGGTGGCTGCCCTGTAGGGTCTGAAGCTGTATTGCTGCAAAGACCTGCACAGGGGCTTGGAGGAAGGTAAAGGTTTTTCCACAAATGGAAAAATGTATCTTTTCAATGGGAGACCAGCTTTTCCAAAGAGTGACATCTTTAGCCAGGATGCCTCTTACCTCCAAGTATGGTTCCCATGGTCATCGCATTCTAGGTCATGGCTCTGGGATACAGTTTCGGTCCAGAGTTGAGAAGATGGGGACAGTGAGCTCTTTGTCACCCTTTCTTCCTTCCCTCTTTCTATGAACTGAACCAAGCCCTGTCCTCTTGGAGGATGTGTTTCTTCTGCTCTGGAGTCTCAGCATTTCAAATGCCACTGTCTGTTCTGGATGGGACCCACTGGAAGGTGCTCTGGTGTTCAAGATTAGGAACAGAGGAGGGATTTCCAGATGTAGTCTAGACAGGTGGGTTTTAAAGGTCATGTTCAAAGGAACACCACAGAGCAGCTTTGTGCTATTGTAGGAACACCAGGACCAAAGTGTGTGCCCCCTCCCTGCCTCTAGTCAGTGAGGGTCGGGGACCTGCAAGTGCTGTCGCCTCTGTCCCGGACAGCAGTCCAGAGCCTTTCCTGAACTTTCCTGGGCATTCTTTGTCTCTAAACTGCAAAAGCATGTCTGGACTGTTGAACCCCTTCAGGGTCTGGGAGGTTAGAGAAAAATATTCTACAAAGAAAGGTCAGAGAATGAAAATGTCAAAAAGCCATTAGTTTGTTTTGCTAGTTCTCCATTTTTATGACTAACTGTATTTTCTTTCCCCAAATACTGGGTCAGATCCTGCTGAGCATGTAAACTACTTATTGGGTAAAATTGGTCTTTTGACTGTCAAATATATTACACTTTCAGAAATGCCAAATTTCATTCCAGGGGTTAAAAATAGGACCTTTTCTTATATTTGTAGAGAAGAGATTGGTAGCTAAAGAGAGAAAACTCCAAGGAGAAAAAAAAAAAAAAAAGGAAAGATTAAAACAATCCCAAGATGGGTGTGGTGGCGCATGCTTGTAATCCCAGTACTTAGTAGGCTGAGACAGGAGGATCGCAGGTTCAAGGACAGCCTCAGCAAGTAGTGAGACTCTCATCAACTTAGCGAGACCCTGTTTCAAAATAAAAATAGAATAGGGCTGGTGGTATAGCTTGGAGGTAGAAGGCCCCTGAGTTCAATCCCCAGTACCAAAAAACAAAACAAAACAAAACAAAACACAAAGTCTCAGATTGGGGATATAGCTCAGTGGTAGAGCGCTTGCCTAGTACGTGTGAAGCCCTGGGTTCAATTCCCTGGTATCCCCCAAACCAAAAACAATACCAGAGTCTCAAGATGTGCTTTCTAAAGTCCATCTAGGGGAATGGAGTCTGGCTGGTCTGGCAGGACTGATGGTGAGAAAAATGCATTATTCTAGTTGAAAATCATAGTCCTTAAATCTTGAGTCAAGATAAAAAAAAAGAACAAATGAGCGAAAGAGAAAATTGGACGTGGCTCTTGAAATAGTGGAGATTTGGGATGAAATCTATGATCTTTATTGCTGGACCTCTGGTCAGTCCTTCACCTAGTCTCCATGGGGTGGGAACTAAAGTGTATTTCTCTTTTTTGGGTGAATTTTATAACAGTGGCAATTTCCTTAAGAGTTACCACATCTGGACAATGGTGTGTTAAATTCTGTGGTTGTTCTTTACCAAACAAAGGGAATGAATACTTAGTAAATTAGAAATATGTGAAAAATTATATACCTTATACATTAGCATGGATTTTATCTAGAACATTAAAGGAAATTTCCATCATGTGTCAGGATACAATTTTTGCATAATATGTTGTGAAATTTTGGTAGCAAATAATTGTTTTTCTTTTTAAAAAGTGCTTGAGAAATTGCTATTTCCTGTTGCTTAGTCCATTATTCTCTTTGGCTTATTTAATTTAAAAATTATTTTACTTTTAAAAATATCATTGGCTATTTTTTGGTAACATTTTAATGATTTAGGGAAAAATGTGTTGTATAATGATTGTGAGAGTTCCAAGTCATGACTTGTGCTTTCTCTTGATCTGAGATGTTAGTGATTAAAATATTTTCCTCAGACAAATATATAACAAATATGTTTTGAGGCTAAAGGTTTCATAGGAGTGTCCTTTTAACAGGATTACCATTGACCCCATAGATAAATATTAATATTTATGTAGTTCTCAGCTAGGCATGGTGGTTCATGCCTGTAATCCCAGTACTTGGGAGGCTGAGACTGGAAGATTGCAAGTTTGAGGTCAGCCTCAGCAATTTAGCAAGACCCTCAGCAACTTAGTGGAACCCTGTTTCAAGATAAAAAATAAAAAGGGTTGGGGTATAGCTCAGAGGTAGCATGCCCCTGGGTTCAACTCCTGGTACCCCCAAAAAACTATGCAGTTTTCTATCTGTGAAGCATATTCATTCCTTTCATTATTATCTTTTGAGTACTTACTGTGAAATGCTTGTTCTCATGACAATAATAAAAAGTACTAAACAGGAAATGTAAAACAAGGTACAGGGAGGTAATGAGGGGAGGGTTAGGGTTAGGTGCAGTTTTATCTTGGGTGGCAAAGATGGGTCTTCCTGATAATTTGACATTTGGGAGACATCTTGAAGGAGGCAAGGGAAGAAGCTGTGTATATCTGTGGAAGAATATTCTAGTAGAGAGAGCAGCAGGTACAAAGGCTTAAAACAGGAGTGTAGGTATTTGGGGAACAGCAAGGAAGCCAGAGTCAGGGTACTGGGGATGGTTGTAGCAGGAGAGGTGTGGAGGTCATGGGTCAGTTGGTGGAGGCCCCACAGGCCTTCGGCTTGTATGTTGATGGAGATGGGAAGCCATGGGAGGGAGGAGGGCCATGATCTGACAGACAGACAGACATGAGAAAGAAAGCATGGGGTGCTGTGAGGAGAATGAGTGGTGGTGGGTGGGGTGGGAGCAGGAGTCCAGGCAGAAGACTTGAAACAACCTGGATGAAAGGTCATGGCTCCTCGCACCAGGGCATTTGCCATGGAGGTGGTGAGAAGTCGTCGCCTCCTGGAAAGGGCTTTTCTGTTGTACTGATGGCCAGATGATGGGGAAAGGGCAAGAAGAGACTTGGGGAAGGCGTGAAGAGGAACACACTTGTGAGCGGGTCCAGGAAGGAATCAAAGCTTAATTTTGAGTATGTTTTGTTTGAGACGTCCATTAGATACCTACCTAGAAGGTCCCATAAGCAATTGGATGTATGCGTATGTATGTGTACATGTGTTTGTACATCGATACAGATATACATGTACTCATACATATAGAATCTCCAGTATACATGCGGACAGACAGATATATAAAGGGTAGAGTTGATCCAGGCTAGAGTTTTACATTTACTCTACAGATGTCTACAGATGGTATCTAAATCCATGAGGTAGGAGAGGATGATAGTCTGGAAAGTGGGCGTAGAGAAGGGAAGGTTACAAAGAGTTCTGGGACCTCCCCTGGACTGGATCTGGAGGGAATTTGGCCAGTGAAGTAGGAAAGAACCATAAGAGAATAGGAGAGCATAGTAGCCCAGTTAGGAAAATGTGTCACAAAGCAGAGTGTTCTCCTGTGTCAGGTGTGCTGGAAGTGTGAGTAAGGGAAGCGGAGAGCTTGCCATTGGATTTGGCAGCATGGAGATCACGGGTGGCCTTTGTAAGGGCGGGGGTTGGTGACAAAGTGGTGGCAGAAAGAAGCCTGGGTGCCGCAGGATTAAGAGAGATTAGGGGGAGGTAGTGGAGACAACCAGTATAGATACTTTATTTTTCAAAGAGTTTTGCTGTAAGGAGAGCAGAGAAATAGAGCATTATCTGCAATAAGGTGGAATGGGTATCATTCTTTAAAGATGGAGGCAGCACAGCGTGTCTGCATGCAGGGGGAATGAGTGGAAGGGGCGAGGTGCTTGTAGAGGGGTTGACCTCAGGTAGGCCCCCGTCCTTCATCAGGAGGAGGGCAGGACCGCCACAGGACAGATCTGTGTCGGGGTGTGCCCTATCGCTTCTGTTTTCTCAGGGGAACAGCAAGTGAGGGTGTACTTAGGAGGTTGTGATTAGGTAGCTGCTGCACATTTTAAATAGATATTTGGGGGGCTGTATTTACATTTTACTTATTTTTATTTTACTGGTGCATTGTTATTATCTATCATAGTAAGGTTCAGAGTGATAGAAACATACACGCACACAGGATTTGTTGTCTGTTTCCCCCTGCTCACTCTCCTCCCCTCCCCATATTATTGTATTAACATTGTATTAACATTGATATTGTTATATGTATTAACATTGATATTGTATTAACAATATCATGTATTAACATTGTATTAACATTGTATGTATTACAATGTTATACATACGTATATGTATTAACATTGATATTGATAACTTCATATATGAACACATGCATTTACATGTTAAAACATGGTATACATTTGATACCTGCTTTCTAATGAACAATAAGCAATTCATTAAGAAACTCAAAATATATCTAGAAACTTATTCTTACATTAAATGATTTTTTTTTTTTGCGGTATCGGGGATTGAACGCAGGGGCGTTTTACCTCCGAGCTACACCCCCGGCCCTATTTTTTATACTTTATTTTGAAACCGGGTCTCACGAAGTTGTGGAGGGCCTCACTAAGTCGCTGAGGCTGACCGTGAACCCGGATCCTCCGGTCTCTGCCTCCCAAGTACTGGGATTACAAGTGTGCGCCACCACACCTGGCTCATTAAATGATTAATATACTCCTGACTCTGCTCCTCTGTAAGACCATCTCCTTAATTGTGTACAGATGGAAGGAAATCATACATGTTTGTGTGTGAGAGAGACAGTAACTGACATGCAGTTCCCTCTAGTGACTATCAAGGGAGAATTGAAAGGGAGAGACAGCTTGCGGTCTTCACTTAGGTTTATGTCACCTCTGGGGCACCTGTTCGTCTCTCTTCCTGTCTATCTAGTTATTCCTACCAGAATAGCAGAGGAGGCGGAGCTGGGAGGAGGGACCGCCCGCCTCAGTACTGGAGATCCATCTGAGATTCCCTCTGGGAGGGTTTTCCAGAACTGGGAGAGCTCATTGAATTAGTAGATTTCCTTTCTTGGGGAATACAGAGCACTCTGTGGTCATTATTTTGATAGTCCTGAAGGAGTTCAGCAAGTCCAGAGAGCTGAACAATAGTCTTGTTATGCTGAGCATTATTTAATACTTTTATGATTTGTCCTTCAAAGAATTCTTGGCCTTGGGGCAAGGGATGGACTGCAAGTGAGAGCCTGAGCCATGAGCTCAGTTTCACTCACACCCAAAAGAGACTATGTGTGACCTGTGTCGAATCAGCCCTAGGTCTCTTGGATGGGACTTGGTTAATGGGCAGGGAGATGGTGCTCCCCGCAGAGGGTGCCCCTTCCCAGTGGACACTGCCCATGCTCCTGGTGCCGGATTTCAGTTGGATGGATGCTCATGTGCTGTTGCAGCGTTCTGAGCAAATGCTGAGGAGACTGTGTCTGTTCATGACATCTGATGTGAGTCTTGAACTTATTATATCTATCCCTTTGGCTGCCTTTGCTTTGGTCACATCTTGGTCTAATGACTGAAAGATGGCAGCTGTACATTTTTCTAGACTGAAATCCATTTGTCAAGAACAATTTTCACATTTTTGAGTTTTTGTCTCTCGTTAACGACTCTGCAACAGAAATGGGAGCTCTTTTTTCTTTTTCTTTAATATCTTGGAGGGTATCGGCTGTGCTTCCATCCCACCCGCCCTTCGCTCTGAATATCTGTGGTTTGTTTTAAGCCCCGCGCCAGTGCCTCTTCTTGGAGGAATAAATTCACACAGGGTCTGGCAGAAGCTGCAGACAGGATGTTGACTCTTGAGTGTCGTTGACTGACTAGGAGGCCCCGTGGAGGTGCTACATGGCTCCAGGCAATTGATGTTTCTGGCCAAGGCCTCTAAAACCCCAGGTTTTAAAGTGCTTGCTTAAGATTTCTGGGGCTGATTTGCTTACAAGAATCTAAAAATTACATTTTTTCCTTCAGAGACACCAGGCACAAGCTGTCTCGTGGTTTCCCTGGCAACTTCGGACTGGCCTAACTTTTGCTTCTCAGATTTGTAATTTCTCTGCAGCAAGGAGGTGGCCCTAGCAATGGCCTTCTACCACTGGGCTTGTTTCCTCACTGGTGGGGAAGGGCAGGATGATCTCCGGATCTCTGTGGGGTTTGCTTTCACCTTGACCCACAACACCTTCGGGTTACCTTGGTTCTTCCATGTTTATTGGGTACCATATGCAAGGTACCAGAGTCCTTGAGGACTGGCTCATTCTAGGCACTCGAGGGAGATGCCTCTTCTAGACCAATGGCCTCTGGAGGAGTGTCATGTCTATTGTCAATGAATTCCTGCCTGGCTTTTGAAAGGTGATGAGTATTGTCTTCAACTTGTCACGTGCAAGGGATTTGAGGCTGAGTTTTGTGTACTTTAAAACTGAAACTCAGCCAGGCTTGGTGGCACACACCTGTAATCTTAGTACTTGAGAGACTGAGATAGGAGGATCATAGGTTCGAGGCCAGCATCAGCAACTTAGCAAGGCCCTTAGAAACTTAGAGACCTTATTTCAAAAATAAAAAATAAGATAAAATATAGGACTAGGGATGTAGCTCAGGTAGAAAGCCCCTGGATTCAATACAGTACCAAACAAACAATAAAACAACAAAAAAATTAACAATTAACCTTGTTACACTATACCCTAGAGAGAGAAATTTTAAAGAAGTGGGATGGAAGAACATATTTTCTAATGTACTCAATATTTATGGAGACCCAGTTAGAGATCTGAGTGACAATTTAGTGCTACTAGTTTTTCGCTACCAATTTTGAAAAGATTAATGTGGGAAACTGAAGGTCATTATCATAAAAAATTAAACACTTCATGAAGAGACCAGAGGAGCTGTCAGAAATACAGGTGTCTGTTTCAGAATTAGATTATTTTATAGCAGACTGCTTGTAAAACACAAGGGAAAATATGAAATAAAATGTATCTTTTGCTTCCAAGAAGATGTGAACATTGTAAACATCAGAATTAAGTCATATGAAGCTGTCTTTGCCTTTTGAAAATCCAGATGGTTCCATGCCAAAGATATTTTTTACTTTTGGCAAAGAAATATAAATTTTCAAAAACAATAGTCCAGAGATTCTCAAGTGCCTATAAAGTGACTACTGTAGCCGAGAGGTGAAATAGGACTCATGATGAAGTGCTTGCTTTCTTTGGATGTCTCAGTTCACCTAAGTGGCCATAATTTAGGTGACCGGGCATTTGCATGGCAGCTGCTGGTGCTACGGGTTAATGCCAGAGAAGACAAAATAGTTGGCACCATTTCTAATTTCATTATTGTGCCACGAGCCAGAAGAAATAGAAGTTTATGTTCTTTTGAAGTGGGAAGATGTCATCTTTTTTTTCTGGGGCTTCACACACTTGCACACACAAAGTATCCTCAAGGTATTTGTTAAGCAGGGCCTGACATCACAGGGCCTGAGCAGATTTGTTTATGCTACTGTAAAAAACAAAAACAAAAACAAATCAAACTAGTCGATTTTATCCCATTGTGGCATCAATATTCCATTGCATTTTTAAAAATTTATTTGTAAGGTAGATGCTTAGATGATTTGAAATGTCATATAAACATTTAAAGCAGTGGCAGAAAATTGTGTTTCTTTAAATAAAGTTTTATTGGAATTCAGCCACACCCATTCATCAGCATACTTTTTCCTTTTTTAGTACTGGGCTTTGAACCCAGGGGCATTTCTACCTCCAAGCTACACCCCCAGCCCTTTTCATTTTATTTTATTTTAATTTTGAAACAGAGTCTCGCTAAGTTGCTGAGGCTGGCCTTGAACCTGTGATCAGGGTCCTGTCTCAGCCTCCCAAGTACTGGGATTATAGGTGTGCACCACCATGCTCTGCTTGCATATTATTTCTGACAGGCTGCTTTCCAGTGACCACAGCAGAGTTGAACAGTTGCAGTGGTGTCCTTTTGACTTGCAATCCTAAAATATTTACCATATAAAGTATTGGTCCTTCACAGAAAAGGCTTGCTAACCTGTGATTTGAAGCCTTGGTGGAGGTCCTATCAGATGCCAAGGTGCTGAAAGTCCTGGTTGGCCACTAGAATGGCCTTCTTTCTACCTCAGGCAACCTGTCTTCATTCCCAGCACTAGCCCTGCTGAGGAGGAGAAACTTTCTTGGAAAGTCCATCAAAAAGACCAGAGGGGCTTTTTCCTCTAGAGGAATCTTTTTTTTTGGTACCGGGGATTGAACCCAGGGGCGTTCTACCTTCGAACTACACCCCCAGCCCTATTTTTTATACTTTATTTTGAAACTGGGTCTCACGAAGTTGCAGAGGGCCTCACTAAGTAGCTGAGGCTGACCACGAACTCGGATCCTCCGGTCTCCGCCTCCCAAGTACTGGGATTACAGGCATGCACCACCATGCCCAGCGTCTTAGAGTACTTGAAGGGCTTTTATGTGGAAGAGGCATTAGATTGTGAGACTGGGGAGCTGCGTTGGGATTAGTGGACACAAGTTACTCCGAGAACGAATTTCAGCCTAAGAGAGAATAGTGTTTTTCGGGAGGTCCCATAGCTAGAATGTGCCTGGTGGGTAATGAGCTTCCCATCACCAGAGATGTTCAAATAAAGGCGCAACATGGAACACAAGCCATGGATCCAAGGTGGTTGTTCGAGAAAAGCTCTGAGGCCCCACTCCAAGCTTGAAATTCTAATGGCTTCTTTGGTTAAAGTTTTCTGTTTCCAAACTCAGATTTTAACCACAATTTAATTGGTTGTGGGTCTCTAGAGGCATCTTGGATGCTTTTCTGAAAATACTGGTCAAATCTGAGCAGTGTGTGTGGGGGCTTTTCTGGTGGGCAGAGATGGCAGCGAAAAGCCTGGCCCAGAGCCACTGTCCTTCCTGGCCATGATGGTAACTCAGTGGCAGCAGAGAAGGGCGCTGCTTCTCCCTGGGCTTGAAGCCTCCTGGACCACCTGCCTCTCTCCAGTAGCTGCTGCCATCTCTGCTTTCTGCCTAGGCTCCAGGGAAGAGCAAGGACTGGGTTGGGGGCACATCACACTCATGCAAGTCAGACAGGGTTTCTGTGTTGCAGCCTGCCAGAGTAGTTGAGATCGGGACCTGGCGTGAAGGGCAGGTCTGGATGAGGTCATCTGGTCTTTGTGCAACTCAACGGTGTTGTCATAGTACAAAAGCAGCCATAGGCAATAATACAGAAACAAATGAGTGCGACTGTGTTCCAGTAAAGCTTTATTATTATTGTTGTTGTCACTGTTGTTATTATTATTGTTGTTGTTGTTATTATTATTATTATTATTATTTTGGGACTGAGGACTGAACCCAGGGGAATTCTACCTCTGAGCTACAACCCCAGCCCTTTTAATTTTGAAACAGGGCCTGCTAAGTTGCTGAGGCTGGCCTTGAAACTGCAATCCTCCTATCTCAGCCTCCTAAGTAAGGTGTCTACCACCACGCCTTGCTCCAATAAAACTTGATCTACAAAAACAGGTCGTGGGCCAGGTTTGGCCCGTGAGCCATAGCTCGCTGACCCCTGATAGAGACTTTGGAAGTTAGAACTGGCTAGGAAACATCAGCTTGCAATCCCCTCATGTTTTGGAGAAAGGCGAAATGACGTGTCCAAAGTCACACCAGGGTCCAGCCAGGATTACAAGCCAGAATGTTTTAGTTTAGTGACTGTTTTGTGCTACTGCACTACCTCGGCTGGACAGTCAGCATATAGCATTTGACTTTTAGGAGAGGGCTTCGGGCATGACAGTAATACCTGTTTCAGGTGGTCTGTGGATAGCAATCGTGAGAGTTCAGGATGGTATTCTAACCAAGGCCACCGTTCATCCCTGTAACCTGTCCTAACATTTTCTTAGGTGGGCCCCATTCAGAGGAAAACAGAATATATGTTGCATAAATTCATACAGAGGAATAATGCTGTGGAGTTGTGAAAAAAGAAATGGGCTCCCGCAGCTGCGTCACAGGATTTGATCACTTTAGCCGGGTGTGCCAGGAGATTTGAGACAGATGTTTTCAGACATGCCGCATGCCTAAAACATTTCCAGGGGTCGGGCTGCAAATAGTGACTTAATAAGTGGAGAAACAGGGAAAGTATGCACGTGGAGGACACAGGGGTTTGTTCACCGCTAGGTGCGTGGCCAGCCTTGCTGCACTGCATCTGCCTGTCAGGGTTGGCTCTTTCATCTGTCGTGCCCGCGCTCTTGTTCGTTGTCTGCCCGTGAATAAAGTGCAGCATTGTGGTTAGTAATCCCACTCCAGTGACTCGACTTCAAATGTGGTTTTGGAGTGCATCCCAGAGCTCTGTTTGCTAAGCTTCCTACTCCTGTTTCAGAGACACCACTGGATACAGAGCAGCAAGCACTGGAGGCGTCCCTCTTCCTTAAACCTGTCGGGTTGTGGGCTCCCTCTTTCCCCCTCTTGCTCCGTTCTTTTTCTTTTTTCTTTCTTTCTTTTTTTTAAGGCTTGCAAGGCAAGTTCATGGATACTAAGCTGATGTGTTTGTTGTTCTTTTTCTCCCTGCCTCCGCTCCTAGTGAGTAACCACACTGGCCGCATCAAGGTGGTCTTTACACCGAGCATCTGTAAAGTGACCTGCACCAAGGGCAGCTGTCACAACAGCTGTGAGAAGGGGAACACCACCACTCTTATTAGTGAGAATGGTCACGCTGCCGACACCCTGACGGCCACGAACTTCAGAGTGGGTGAGTTCCTCCACGGTCCCTAACTGTCCTTACCGAATCGGGTTTTATGAGGTTGTAGCACTTAGACACCCCTCTCTTCACGCTGCTCTCTGCCTGAACGCTTTTCTGTGTCTGAGTACGAACGAGCTCCTTTTACTAGGTCTTTTGAATTGCTTTCAGAATAATTTCTACCCTGATTTTTGGCTTCTTAGAGAAATGGCAGCTAGGCTATTTTCCCTATTGCTTAGCTTTTCCCCAGCCGAGTGGCGATGGGAATATACATTTATAGTAGAACAGAAGAACGTGCGCCTTAGACTGAGACCCTCATGCATAACTTGCACTGGCCAGCCTCAAATTTTATCAGCCCGTGGCCAAAGAGAATGTGCATTAGATTGGATTAATGTTAAACAGTTTTGAAGGTGGTGATGAAATTTAAAATCTCACTTCATAAATTACCAGCCTCTTAAGAAACTCTCAAAATTGTCAAAAACCTGGACTTTGCTTGTAGAAAGGGATACAGACTTGCATCTTTTGCCACGTTTCTGCTTAGTATCATGAGACCGAATTATAAATGGATGTATGATGGATTTTGGGGGGAAGATAAACTAATGGATTACTGTCAGCACTCAAAAACTATAAACTGACTTAAATATGAAGTATCAGTTACTGACTGCAAAAGTAGCTTTTTGCTTCTTTTAAAATTTTTGTTTTTTACTCTTTTGTAAGTGGAGAAGGTATTGCGGTCTTCCGAAAGCTGTCCTAGTGCCATGGTGTCATGCAACACAGTATTTTTGTCACAGAAAAAAAAATGTCTTTTATTATTTCTTGACCAATTATGGTTTGCCATGTGTACTCAAATAATCGCAGACACCCACGTTGCTTTACGAGTTACTCACAGGAATAACCCGAATGTCAGACAGATAATAACACTGGCTCAAGCTGGGCTTTTTATGGAATATTGCTGTTTAGTCTTGGGAGTGTTTGTCTTGGGGGGGAGTACAAGAAAGGGGGTGTCTATTTCAAGCTGATTTCCATAGAGACAAAATACAAAGGGCAGCTTGAAGTCCTTATTCCTGCTTTATTGTGACTCCTAATCCTTATGAGGTCGAAGTAATATTACTTCGTGCTTGGGAAAAAATGTGCCCATAGATATGATGTGAAAGGGTATTGTGACTTTCCTAGCTATAACAGGGATACTTGGGGCATATTTTAAGAAGAATTTAGCTGTGAGATGCCAAATGGCACATGATACTTAGCAGGGCAGGGAGCCGAGTCTAATGGGAAGTGTGTTGAACTGATGATCAGGAAACGGGACCCTGGTCCTGCTGCGCTCTAGCTAAACCACAGGGCATGCCAGCTGATATCCCTAAAAAATGGGATCAGTGACCTCTAGAATTCAGGCTACCTTTAAAAGCGTATGACTTCTTATTAGCAATAAATAATATTATTTTCTGGCTCTTTTGGAGGCTGTAGACAAGAAGAGGAAGGGTAAAGTCCGTTCCTAATAGGTTATTCTGGGCTTCATGGCTTTTTTCTACTTTTCTTGGTTGCCTTACCCTCTGCTCCTTCTCCGTCTGTTTCTCTTTCTTGCATTTACGGCAAGTCTTTACAGTAGCAATGACAAAGTAATCAAATGGGTGGTAACTTTTTGGCTTACAGTGTATTCATTTTGAAACTAAATATTTGAAGGCTTTGAGAAACAGAGGAAGTCTGCTTGTTAAAACATGCTACACACTTTCCTTTCTGGCATGGAACCAGATGTTTAGGAGCAGAATACACAGAGCTGCTTCAGAATACAAAGGGAAGCAAAATTATTCATAAACGCATTTCAGAGGCAGAATACAACCTTCCACAAAAGTATTGGCAGGGTAGTTTAGTTAAAACAAGTTTAATTACATTTTTAAAACATTAATTAATTAACATTAATTTAAAACATGTAGTTTCACATTGGAAATCATGGGAAATATTTATATCCTGAGCTATTTCCCTGTCCTATTATATTTTAGTTCAAACAGTAGGATAAGTTTTAGAATTTTTCTTTATCATTGCATGATAATTTGGTAGGATTTATCACGATCCTTCAAAAATACAGAAACATTAAAAATTCATTGGCATGTATCTCTCTCTTTTGGACTTTACTCATTTAATATGATTTTATTATTTATAAAGGGTAGTTTTCTAGTTTTATCTTATCTTCCTACATATTTATTTACAACACATTAAATTTTTGATGAGTAAGATATATGTGTGGAAAGTAGTGCAGTTGGAAGAAAATTCAAATTATCATTACTTCTTAGCAACTGTCTTTGGTCTCTGATCTTATGGGTACGAAAAGGTGGTAGCTGGCAAACTTTTTTTGTACAAGGCCACTAGAATACATTTTAGGCTTTGTGGGCCCTGCATACCTTTGGTAATTACCCACCTCTATCATCAGAATGAGAAAGCAGCCAGAGACAATAAACACACACACACACACACACACACACACACACACACACACACCCCTTAAGGTCTGTAGTCCTTGCTGCCACTGCCCTGACCAATCAAAATAATACAAAGAAAATCATGTAGATTTCATAGTTAAAACACCTTAATTAACTAATCCATTTTGATAATCAGAACAACAGAAATAATTTTGAACATTTGCACGGTGATTTGCAGGGTTCTTTTTTTGAGGGAAGTGGAACAGATCGTATCACCACCCATTCTTTCAATTAGGAAACTTATAAAAATGTATGTGATGGTTTAAGGAATCTTAGACGCAGAGGGTCAAGCGAGCTGGCCTTAGTTACTCAGCCAAGACCAGGACTCAGGTCTCCTTACGTCATCTGGATATTTACCTCCCCACAGTCTGACCACGATGTAGAGGAGGGACACAGTGAAGGACCTTGTAGAGTCGGCTCTTATGGGAAGGCTGGATGGAATGAGAGACAGAAAGCAACCGAGTCCAATAGATATGGGTTCGAATCCTGAGTCACCTTGGCCAATCGGGCCTGCTTGTGCTCTGATTCAAGCCTAGGTTGCCCTACCCATCCGCTAACAGATGTGCAGAGAGTTGTCCCCCTGGGATAGACCTCTCTTCTGCCCATGCTGCTTCTGTGGTGTCTCCTGCTTGCTGGTGACTGGGAGTCTGGGCTGCCCAGAGGTGAGAGGCAGCAGGTGCTCCTCAATACCATTAAGCCTAATAGTTTCTGTTCTTCAGTATTTGATGGAAAATAAGAATTCCCACTTAAGAGTATATAAGCGAGGCCCCAGTGAAGGTGACATCTGAGGGAAGTCTTCTTCTAGATCAAAATCATTTTTATAAATGCTGACATCAATATTGTGTACAGAGTAGTAACACTAAGTGGTGTTTCCTGTGAATCAGATTTCTACTTACGATTTTTTTTTGGGGGGTAGTCTGAACTCTGTCTCCTCCCACCCCCTGCCTTTTCAAAAGATGGAAACACATCCCCAGTTGGGTGGGCCAGCAGCTTCACCACTGTTGTTTTAATGGATTCTTAACATTTCATAGGGATGTAATGAACAAGATCTTCTGAGATTTTTAACTTGTTTATAAAGTCTGAAGTTCCTCTGACAAGAAGAACATAAGAATTCATGTTGTCACAGCTAGAATATTTCAAAGACAATAATGCTGTCACTCAGCAGAACTTTTTTGTGGAGACTTTGGGAAGCAGTCATGGCTGCTAAGACAACACATTGGGTTTTACAGGATGATGCCGTCTCCAAAGAGTTAGAGACGGCCTCGCTTTCATGAGCACCAAGTGAATAATTATAAAAACGTATGTGATAGTTCAAAACTTACAGGATTTCATTTGAGGAGAAAGGTCAGTGATCGTATCTGAATCTCCAAATTTGAGCACTGAGGCTTTTGTGGCTTGATTAAAGATGACTTTAGAGCTGGGGTAGAGCCTGACTAGCAAGCATGAGACCCTGAGTTCAATCCCCAATGCTGCCATAAAAATAAAATTAAAAACAAGAGGGAGAGAGAAAGAGACTTTCAGGTTTTTTAAAATTTTATTGTCACAGTATTTCTGGCTGTCCCATGTTGCCCCCCATGATCATATATTGATTATGCATAAAACATGGTACTGGATTTTCCATGATAAGCAAATCATAAATCTGCTTTGAGGAGGAGATGAAGAGTATACTTAAATAATATCAAGTCAAGGTAGAAAGCTCCTAGCAGGAGCCCTGAGGGGAGATGTTGCTCCTGCTGATGGAGGATGCTTGGCGAGGAAAGGCGTGGCCTGCGGTGCTTCTGTCAAGTCCACCTCTCGGTCCCCTGTCCTGAGCATGTGATCTCATGGTGAGTCAATGCACGTTGCCTGATTGTGGACCGCTAGGGGCCTTGGAACCTGAAACATTGGAAAGTCCCCAAATAAACATGGATGGGGGAGGAGAGAGGAGGAGTTGGTGTGGGAAGGAGGAATTTACGCATTAGCACTGGGCATGGAGGCAGGAAGTGCAGGTGTTTTGGGGAATTAGAAGTAGTTGTGCTTAGTAGATGACAAATTGGGGGGGGGGGCATTGGGCATGGCTGTGGAGCACTGTGAATTTCCAGCTTGCAAATCTGGGCTTTACTCTTTCAGAACTTACAAATAAAGCTTTCTAAAAAGAAGACATTGATATTGATCAGTTTGAAAAAAAGAGAGGAATTTTCTCTGGGTCTTTTAGGCGGGGAACTTGTGTTTTCAGAGGCTGAGTTTCTGAATGAATGGCCTCCAGCCTCCTCCTGCCGTTCTGCGGTCCCTGTGATGCTCAGCACTGGAAATGTCCGCATCTCGCACATGAAACCAATGTAATATGCTTTCGGTGCGGCAGAGGCAGTTCTTGTGCTCAACTCATTCTGTAGATTGTCCTCACAGGGAGGGAAGAGAATTCCCTCAGTGAGACATTAAGTAAACCGATATAACAGCTCAAGGCGAGGGAGGCATTTAGGTTTTTTTCACCACTTGGTTCAGCCCCTGAGTCTTTCTTCCTCTCTCAGTCGTCATTGTTTGGGCCCCTGATATTGATCCAGCACAGACGTTGACTGAAATGCCAATGCGTCGCTCTGATGCACTGCTGACTATATTGTCCCCTCAGTGGATTCCACAGGTACATCTTACGTACTTTAGAGACAATTCAATATACTTCTAAAAGAAAGTGGTTGCCTTTCATTTGGGCAGTTTAGAATGCCTAAAAACTCATCAAAGAACCTACTCCCCAATATATTTAGTTGTATCAACTTATTTTATTTTATAACACGGAGTAAATATCATAAGGTAGAGCATTTCAAGTACCCTGGAAGTGCTGATATTAGGAACGTTCATTCATTTAACATATTTATCAAGTGTATACTATGTGCCAGGGATTGGTTTAGGCGGTAGAGATATAGAACGGAAGCCCATGTAATGGGTGTAGAGTTTTACTTCTGCAAGATAAAGTGGGTCTGGAGGTTGGATGTGCAGCAGTGTGAATATGCTTAATGCTTAATAAGCTGTGCGTGGATGGTTAAGATTTCATGTTACATGTATTTTACAACAATTATAAATAAAAATGTAGACATGTATGTACTTTATCAAATATATAGTGCCAATAATATACTTTAAGAAACATTATATGGGGAATAGTGGCAGGTAATAATAAATATTATGAAGACAAAGTCAAGACAGAAGATAGAAAATGGGGACTGTTTTGACAGCAACTTTGATAGCCCAAGGTGGGGGGGGGCTCTCTGGTAAGATGACATTTGAACAGAGACCCGAATGACATGAGGACAGAGCCCTGTGAGGGAATGTCACAGAATTTATCATTAACTGTGTGACTGTGCTTTTAATTTGTCTAAGCTGTGGGACATCTCCAATAGGCTGGTGTTGGAGGTGTTCATTCAGACCTTTCCAGTATGTCATCTTGGATTAGAATTTGTTGACTTGTATCAGGGGATCAAATTAATAATAGGATAGAGGCAAGCAAGTTTTGTCCTTGGGTGACAAAAGGAAATAGTCCTGGAATGATTGCAGAAGGAGGCTTGGTGATGTACAATAAGGAGTAATTTTTTTTAATAAAGAAAAGTACCAAAAACTGTGTCACCTCTTTCTCCAACATTCCTTTATACAAGGCAGATACTATGATTTGGGTATGAGCTCGCTTTTAATGCAGAGAAATAAAATTGGTTCCTGCTTGAGCGCAGGTTTGTGTGGGATAGCGGGAGGATCCTGGGGGGTGGAGGAGAGGTGCATGGAAAGATAGTTCCAGGAGTTAGTCAGGACAGGAGGGACAGTAGGTTGACCAAGAGTGGAAATCCAGAGAGAAAGAGGTTGTGTTTGGTTGAAGAGGA
Organism: Glis glis; assembly: GCA_004027185.1. Lineage (NCBI taxonomy): Eukaryota > Metazoa > Chordata > Mammalia > Rodentia > Gliridae > Glis > Glis glis. The sequence goes on from PVJS01005020.1 coordinate 51,058, forward strand.
AGATGCCTGAGGCTGAGAAGGTGAGGTGTGTGTAGGTGGTAGGATAAGAAAGTATGTCTGTAGTCAGGACAGTTTGTAAAAAGGTAACCTTAGGTAAAAGAGGGTTCAGGGTGTTCTAGAACTATGAGGAAGGCACATGAGATAGGTTATTCCTTAAGCCCTGCCTGGCAGGGAGTGCATGAGGCGTTTGCAGTGTCATACTAGGCTCACTTAGAATAAATAAGTGTTCATGTTTCCTTGGAGTCTGTAACACAATGTCAAAAGCGTGCACTCCTCCCTAGGCTATCACCTAGGGCAAAGGAATGCTCTTCGGAAAAACCCACACTGCTTAGCTTGAGCATCCAGGGCCCTCCAGGAGTGGCTGCTGCCTGGTTCCCGGCCTTCACTTTGTCTGCGCCCCTTCCTTCACCCAGCGCGGTACTTCTAACAAACTGAGCCTCAGAGACCCTGAAGGCCCCCAGGACTCCAGGCCCTCTGCACCTTCATTCACACTGCTTCCTCTGCTGGGAGGAGACCTTTCCCCACCCATCTGCCTGGGCCACCACCCACTTACTTTCCAAAACTGAGCAGAGTAATGATCAAGCTATAAAACCTCGCCCCCCTGTCTGTCGCCATGCCTGCTTCATCACTGCACCCGAAACCACTGTGCATGGGAACCTGTCTGCTCCATCTTGGCGTCCTCTGAGCCAGCACAGTGTCTCCCTTCAGAGATGCTTAAGGTGGTTTTTGTTGACAATAAATCGTACACACCAGTGCTATATCATTAGGGCCTACTGAGATCTCTCCCGATATAGTTCATCATTAGTTCAAAGACAAGTAAAATCATCATTATTCTCAGAAGTATGACTGAGAAGTCTCTGTAGAGTTCAGGGGCACACAGGGAAGAGAACATTTCACTGACCCCAAGATGGGTGAAAACGGGCCCCCTTAGAACGTTTCACATGGAGGTGAGTTTTAACATGTACTACACCGTGCTTTCTTTTTTTTTTTTTGGCGGTACTGGGGATTGAACCCAGGGGCATTCTACCTCTGAGCTACACCCCCGGCCCTATTTTTTATCCTTTATTTTGAAACCAGGTCTCATGAAGTTGCGGAGGGCCTCACTAAGCAGCTGAGGCTGGCCACGAACCCGGATCCTCCGGTCTCCGCCTCCCAAGTACTGGGATTATAAGCGTGCACCACCACGCCCGGCCTACACCGTGCTTTCTACTCAGGGAAAAGTCCGATTAGATTTTCATACCTTTAGTACAGCTGTGGCTGCAACATGGAGTTCCAGGTGCCCAATCCTGCATCTTTGAAATACCGATAGCCATTGATCGATTGAGATACTGAGGATTGAAGCCGGGAGCATTCTACCTTGGAGCTATTATTTTATTTTTTATATTTGAAAATAGGTCAATTTAGCTGAGGACCTCGCTAAATTGCTGAGCCTGGCCTTGAACCTGAGATCCTCCTGTCTCAGCCTCCCAAGTACTGGGATTACAGGCGTGTATGTGCCACTGGGTTCAATTCCCAGTACACACACAAAAAGGTAGTGGTTCCTTCATTTATTGATCTTGAAAGCACAACAGTGTCAACTGTTTCTGTCACTCTCTCCCTTTGGTGCTCTGGCATGAGTGCAGGGAAGGCTCACTCCTTGTTGACCCTGAGACTAGCTCTGGGTAGGCTAGGCTTTGCACAGATTGCTGTTGCATGCCGTTATCATGTGGCGGTGACGACGGCATAGAGCCATGTCCTCTCTGCCTTGCTTACACAGGAAGCTCTCCCACCTTGCCAAGCCTGCTGGCAGGGTGAGAGTACTTAAACATTGTAACACATTTTGGAACCCAAAGCTGTGGTCAGGAGGAAAAATAATCAGCCCGAGTAGATGGGGCATCTCCAGTGACACGATTATGATGGTCCCTCCTGCTCTGTGCTCTCCGCTCTACTGTCAGTTATGCCGTTTACCTCTGGGCTTCTAGATTATCTACCTTCAATTTAAGGAAGCTGGACATGAAATAGATACTGTAACCACATTTATATGATACCGTGTACACCTACAGCATTTACTGGCATATGGGTTGGGCTCAACTCTGCATCCGTTGGATATGTCCAATATTTTTACCCACTTTTGGCTATCAAGGTATATTTAGATTTTTCCAAGTGGAGAAAGAATACCAGAATTTGTGTATTGCTGGAAAAACCTCTTGGAACCAACATCACAGATGATGTGAAAATGTTTTTGAGGGCAGCCACACAATCATCTTCATGCTAAGCAGTCCAGGAAAATAAAATAACTACCAAATGGGGAAGGATGAAGTTAGTGAGGAAGTCTGAAATTCCTTCTCCAATGTTATATCACAAATAAAGAAGCTAGAAGAGCCCAATGGCCTTCCAGTGCCGATTTCATGTAATGCTGTCATTGGGACACTTATCGAAACTCGATTTCCTATTTAGCTGAAGAGTACAGGCGTAAGGAATGGCTTACTGCTCAACTTCATTATCTTGAATTTAGACTCATGCAATAGTTACTGAGAAACTGGCAGGACTGTAGTGCTGGCTTGGTGGGAAAACAACAACAACTTTATGCAATAAAGAGAGATTTCTTCACTGAGACCAAACTTCAGATGCCCATCAGATTCAATAAGGATTTGTCCTGATTATAGGGACTTTCTAAGTTTTCCTAGTACAAAAAGCTCAGCGTAATTTTCCTCAGATTTTTCCTGGAAGAGGTAAAAGGGAACCGACATTAAAGTCTCTGGCAGCGAGGAGGGGAGCCGACCACTGCTCTTTTCCTGGCAAATTAGGAAGTGCGCTAAAACGTTCTTAGCTAAAACCTTATTTAGTGAGATTAAACGATGTCACTTTTTGCCACTGCATTGTCCCTTTCTGAAGAAAGGGTGATTTATGAGCCCTCTGGATCTTCTTGTGGTATTAACATCTCGAGCCAGCTGTTTTATTGGGTGTACACAGAGGGTAATTAGAAACATCTGAGAATCCCACAATGTGCCCAGAAAACCATGACATTGTGTGGAAAAGAAAAAAAATAAAATAAAATAAGCTTTATGCCAAAGTTGGGTACTTGATAAATAGATGAATTTGTATTAAACAAAATTTACTTTGTTATATACCCTTTTCCACAAAGAAGCTGAACCTCTTCAGGCTGAAAATGTCCTTTTATTGAAATACACTAACTGCAAAAAATCATAACCTTATTTGGTCAAAGGCTTCTGACTCGGCTGTTCATACAGTAATTATCATTTCCCTTCTGTCAAACTCCATCATATTATAGGCTGTTTTCTGCCAGAAGAAGTATTTCTTCTTTTTACCTGGTGGTTACTTAAAATTTTCAGAATTCTGCGGGATCTCACTTAAGGAAATTAATTCTTCAAAACATACTGCACCAGGAGCTGCTAGTGCCCAGTGTGCTGGATGGTTGATGCTGGAAGTCGGCTGGGATGCAGGCTGTGGCGATTGCTTTTTCTGGTTACTTGAAATTCTCTCTGAGCCAGTGGTGGCAGCTTGGGAAGTATTCGGGTGTGCAGTAATCACAGCCCCTAAGTCGGGGCCTGATTTAGATCAGGGACTGTTCTTCCCTCAAGACAAAATCTAGACAAGAAACCCTAACACTCTGGGGGTGGCTGGAGAATGGTTCCTTTCACCTTCATTCACAAATATCAAGCTCTTATGAGAAGTCAGCGTGAGTCCGGCTGACACAGCCCAGGCCGGCATGGCCAGGGTTCAAGCTGGAGGCTTCCAGCATCTTCTTAGCCTGCTCTGCTCTGCATGTTCTCACTGGCAGTGACGTTTTGTCCTTTTCCATCATTTTGAGCAGGATTCCTCACTGATCACCGAGAGACATGGTAGCCAGCTGTGTGCTCTGCTAGAGGTTATCAATGACTAAACGAAGTCTCTAGAAGGAGAAGGGGGTTCCACAGTGTGAAAATGTCTGCAGGGTCAGCTCTGGCTGAAATCTGACTTGATGCCTGCTTCCTCAGTCCCCGAATCAGAGGTTCCCAGTCCTGGTTATATCACAGACTTCAGGGTTGCTTAAATGGTACAGATCCTCACTCTACCCCCTAAGACCCAGCCCTCTGGATCAGAATTCCTGGGGATCCTTTGGGTATGTGTAGTTTGAAAACAAATGATGTAGGTGATTGTCATACATAGCTCTAGTGGAGAACCTGTAGTTTCAGCAGGTGCTGTCACCCGTTAATGTCCACAGGGATCACTGTGGCTCTTCAGTAGGTCTGCGAGGTGCCTGAGCCTCTGAATTCTAACACACTCCCAGGGGATGCGATGTCTACCTGTAGATTGCCCTTTGAGTCACAAAGGTCTAAGATGTTAATCACAATAAATAATTGGTTTAACAAACATGTATTATTATCATGAATTAATGCTATTTATCTATTGGGTTCTCTATAGAAGCCTACTACTGTATTGGGAAATGATTTATAAAGGCCAGAAGAGACTCAGTCATGTATAATCATATATCATAATATGACTATGTCATACTAAAATATAATCTGAGTATAATCATACATCATAATCAGAATATGGTGACTTTTTGCAAAACTTCTATGCCTCTTCCTGTCCATCTGTTTTTGGGAACTGGGGATTGAAGCCAGGAGCTTTCTACATCTGAGCTACACCCCCAGGCCTTTTATATTTTGTTTTGAAACAGGGTCACTGGGTTGCTAAAAGTCTCGCTATGTTGCCAAGGCTGTCCTCGAACCTGCGATCCTCCTATCTCAACCTCCCAAGTATTGGGATTATAGGCATGTGCCACCATGCCTGGCTTCCTGTCCCTTTTAAAACTGAGGTTTCCTCACCATGCCGACAGCCTCTTGGAACAGTCCCGTCGGGACGGCTCCTGCATCCTTGCCACATGAAGTGCCGACAGTGCAGGCGGCCCTCTCTACCATGCCCTTTCTACTTGCTTCAGTGTGCCTCTTGCTCTCAGAACTTTCCAGGGGACCGTCAGAAACTCCATGCTCACCATGCCCCTTAGATTCCAAGGGATATGTGTCAAGCTCTCCAAAGAATTTTCGCCTTCTCTGCTCCAGTGGGACAACTGATTTCTGTAGCACAGCTGGCTCCTAGGAAGTGAAATGACTGTGACTGTCTTTGGTCTTCAGCTTTAGGATGTACCCCAAGTCCCCAACAAAAGCTCAGCTCCCTGGTGCATGCAACATTCAATAAGATATTTCTGCCTGGAGTGAGGTCTTCTGATCTGGGAGCAGGATGCTCTTGGTTTACTAGATACAGGACAGATACTTAAGGTTTTCTAAAAGAGGTAGAAGGGGGAGGTATCTTGCATAGTTCTGTTCTGGCTCTAGTTAAGTCTTACCTGTGGATAATATTAAGCATTTTGAACTGAGTTTGGAGGCTCATGCCTATAATCCCCATATGTGGGAGGGTGAGACAGGAGGATTGCAGGTTTAAGGACAGCCTCAGCAACTTAGACTCTCAGCTACCTAGCAAGACACTGTTTCAAAAGAAAAAATAAAAAGGGCTGGGGGTGTATCTTAGAGGTAGAATGCCCCTGGGTTCAATCGCCAGTACCACAAAAAGTTTAATAATTAAATATTATTAAGCATTTTGACAGTATATGAAGATGCAGTCTTTGATTTGATAAGAGAAGGTACACTTGAGTGGTACCAGTTAGTCCAAACCTATCATGCATCCTTCATCTCCTCTAACACAAAATCTCTATGCTGAACTCGCCCACTTAAAATGCCCAGATTTTGACTTGTGAACCTGACATCTGAGAGCATGTTGAACATAGAGCAGCAGAAAATAAAGCAGAGGGAAGAAGAATTGATTAACTAGTCTAGCAAAGCTGGGACTTTTCCTTAGGTTGCCAAGACCCCCATGCATTCTTTCTCCTCACTCTGACCTCTCCCTCTTCCCCACACGGTTCACTATTTCTTCTTCCTGTCACTGAGTCCCTTTTGTTTCACCTGATCCATCAGGCATCTCTAGAGCTGGGTGCTTGCTAAGCTCCCTCTATTACTCCCAAGTACCTGGTTCGCACCCATAATGCAGATGGGAAGAGGAAAGGCTGTTTATGTCATAGTGGTTCTCAGTTCGGGACAATTTTGTTCTCCCTCCAACCCCGCAGGAGAAAACATTTGGCAACACCAAGACACATTTTTGGTTGTGCAAACTGGGTCAGGGTTGGGGTTTGTTCCTATTGTCTAGCAAGCGGTAGAGGCTATGGCGCTAAATATCTTACAATGCACAGGACCTTCCCTGCTGCAAAGAATTATTTTGGTCCAGAAGGTCAAGAGTGCCCAAACTGAGAAACCCTGCTGCAAGAATTGCCAATGTCTTTTTTTTTTCTTTCTAAACCTCTTAGACCCTCTCCCTGACATTTTGTCCAAGTCCATGGAAAACCCTCTTTCTTAGCCTCAGGACTGTCCTCTAAAATGAAACCTCCAACATTTTGTCTAAATGCACTCTAGGGATGGTGCTGGGGCGAAACTTCCATGCGCATTATGATAAACTGGCCCCGGGCTCCTGGAGACTTCATTGACCTTTGACAGTATGCACGAGATAATTGTGTGGGATTTCAGTGGGTGCAAAGAAGGAGATGGTTTGGGATGTCTCAGGATCACTTAACAGGCTGGCTTGGTTGGCCTTTATTATGGTTTTTTTCTGGAAAATGAAGCAAGAAAGAGCGAATGGGAAGATACTTAGCACAGGAGGCATCTTTGGGACATCTCAGAAGTGACTGTGTAACAGAAACCGCTTTTCAGCACTGAGCATTGCTACCGTGGACACTCAGGTGTGACTTGTTCAAGTCAGGGTGGTTGCAGACGGACAGAGCACTGAGTGTGTTTATTTGAATGATAGCCTCGTCTCATGCTCAAATAAACTTCGCACCTTGGGAGGCTATGGTTTTGTTATTTCTAACCCAAACATCTTCATGCATGCTGTTTGAAGGGCCATTTTGCCAAGTTTGAAAGAAAAAAAAATGATCCAAGCCTTGAAAGTCTGGCTTTTAACTTGTTAAAAAAAAAAAAGAGAGAGAGAGAAACCTCTTCGTGGCCAAAACACTCTAGGTTAGCTGGACAATGATATATGTCATGTTCCTAAAGCATTCACTTTTGGACCGAGAATCAGCCCTAGAGAGCGAGGAAAAGACATTGCCGCCACCTGCCCTTAACCTCGAGGAGTACGTTTCCCTTATGTTTTGGTCATCTTGCCCAGGAAACTTGGAATTTTCACAATTGTTTCTTTTGTGCCTTTTTGCTTGAATGAAATGCCCGTTGTTCATTCTGTCAATATGGGGAAGTTATATTTTATTGCTTACCTTCATGAGACTCCCAAACCCATAATTCACATAGATTTTTTTTCAATTCTCTGTTTTTAAAATTGTGGCAAAATATACATAATATAAAATTTGTCATTTTAACCATTTTTACAGTGTACATTTCTGTGGCATTGAGTACATCCACTATTCCATACAGCCAACATCTCCATCCATTTACAGGACTCCTTATTATCTCAAACAATGTATATACATGAAACAGTAACTCCCCACCTCTCTCTCCCCAAGTCCCTGGTAACTTCACCTATACTTTCTGTCTCTTATGAATTTGAGCACTCTGAGTGTTTTGTATAAGAATTATAAAGCGTTTATCTCTGTGTAGTTGGCTTATTTGACTTAGCATAATGTTTCAAGGTTCGTTCATATTATAGCATGTTTCAGGTTCATTTTCCTTTTTAAGGCTGAATAATCTATTATGCGAATATACTACATTTTTAATCCAGTCATTCTGTTGATGGGCATTCTGGTTGTTTCCACCTTTTGGCTACAGTAAATAATGCTGCTGTGAACATGGTGCAAAGGTATCCGACTCCCTGCTTTGAATTTTTGGGGGCTTATACAGGTTGAACATCCTTTGTCTGAAAATGCGAAATTGGAAATGCTCTGAAACTCAAGACTTTTTGAGCACTGATGTGACATTCAGTTTGGGATTTTGGAACATTTTAAATTTGGGGGTTAGGGATGGATGTTCAACCAGTAAAGTCTATGCAAACTTTTTTAAACCCTCTGAAGTCTGAAGCACTTTCCAAGCATTTTGTATAAGGGATATTCAACCTGTACCTAGAAGTAGAATTGCTGAGTCATATGGTAATTTTCTAGGTTTAACTTCATGAGGACTGCTTTCCATAGAGGCTGTGCCATTTAACATTCCCATCCACACGGCTCTTAGGTTCCAGTTTCTCCATATCCTAGACAACACTAATTTTCCTTCCTTTTTTAAAAAAATAATAGTCATCCTAATGAGTATGAAGTGGTATCTCATGGCTTTGACTTGCATTGCTCTAATGATTGATGATGTTGTGTCTCTTCTTTTGCTTATTGGCCATTTGTGTATCTTTGGAGTTGAATTGGTTTGATGTAGTTGATTTATCTGCCTTCCTTCTTTCCTTATACTGGGGATTGAACCCAGGGACATTCTATCTCCAGGCTATACCCCTTTTTATATTTTGAAACAGGGTCTCACTAAATTGCTGAGACTCTATGTTGCTGAGTTTTCCTTGAGGCTGTGATCCTCTTGTCTCAACCTCCCAGGTGCTGGGATTACAGATGTTGTGCCACCATGCCCAGCCATAGTTGATTTTTTTTAAATAGTGGAATTTCCATTTACCAAGATGAGTACAGCATCACCTATAGCAGATATCAATTGTGACTCTTTGGGGAGATTTGAGTTCTGGTCCTGGTCTGTTGCTTGGACAAGGCTCATTTTTAAGTCTTAATTTCTTCATCTCTAAGAGGAAGAGGTTAGGGAATAGATGTTCAAGGTCCCTGGCAGCCCTGAAATTCTGTTATCTTATATAACGCCTGTCCAGGAGGGGCACCAGAAAGTACAAGTGGGATCAGACTATCTTCAGTATATTTCGCTCTCAATAAGACTTACCGTGATTTCCAAGTATGCACAGTGTGTTCCCTTTTGTACTTTTTTTGGCCCTACTTCCCACTTTGAACCAAAGGATGATTTTGTACAGCTCCGGTGATATATGGTGTGGTGATGTGTCGTCGGCCTGACAAGTGTGATCAGAAGACTTAGAGGCCTTGAAACATTTGACAAGCTTGCAAATGACTTGTATTTTTCTTGCTTAGTCTTTGAAATCCAAGTTCTCAGAAGAGTTTGGCCAGAACCAGAATGACTCCATGGTGGCCTGAAGGAAGCACAGCTTGTCTGGAGGAGGATAAAAGGATGGAGTTGGGTTGGGCCAGTGAGGTTGGAGAGCGCTGAGGGTTTTTTTTTTTTTTTGTACTTTTTTTTAAAGAACACTGAAATGAGACCTGCATGCCATAGACTGTGCTGGGGCCCTGTTACAAATTTTAGCACATGGATGGTTCTGGATTAAAAATCTGAGCCGTAAGGATTTAAATCACCTCACTGGAGGGAAAAGTCTAAGGCCATTTTTGAACATTAAGGAAAATAGTTTCTGTAGTAATGGAAGAGGTAGTTTTTCTGATACATATTTCAGTTCATTTATCTCCTGCCAGTTCCCAGGGCTATCTTCATTTACTTGGATTAACAGTTCCTTGAGTTTTTTCCTTTGTGTGGAGTTAAAGAAAAGGCCAGACACTTGAGCCTTCTTCAGCAGTCAGTCAGAAGGTGGTGCTCAGCAGAGCTGTGCTGGAAGCTGCCTGCTCTGTGTCCCCGAGGAGGACCAGGTCTCTTTCTCTGCAGGGTGCTGGAGGGTGAAGACAGAGAGGTGTGGCTTTTACTCCCCCAGGCCCCTGGGGCCTCCACACAGTCCTGAGGCTTCTCCCTGCCAGTTCTTTGCTTTTGCAACCTCAGGGTGATCACTGTGGGCTTCCCAGAACTCTGCCTGTGCTTTTGTCAGAGCCTCTGGATTGAACTGTCTTACGTTTTCCCCTGTTTGAGCGTGTCTTTGTTTCCTCACGGGCCCTTGACTCATACTAAACTCACAGTGAGCTAGTTAGATTTTTTTTTTAAAAATTGATTTGTATGTCATATGAAAAAAAGCTACGAGCTGGGCTTAGTGGTACATGTCTGTAAGCCCAGTACTTAAGAGACTGAGCCTAGGGAGGGTGTCACAGGTTTGAGGCTAGCCTCAGCCACTTAGTGAGACCCTCAGCAACTTAGTAAGACCCTGTTTCACAACAAAGGGGGCTAGCTCAGAGGTAGAATGCTCCTGGGTTCAATCCCTAGTACTAAAACAAGAATAACAAAATTTACAGCTTTTTGGAATATATACCACATGGTACAAAACTTATATGGTAGAAAAGATCCTGCTATAGAATCCTGTAAAAACTATCTCTTTCCTCAAGGCAAATAGCCTTTTCCATTTCTGTGTCTTCTCCCAGAATCTGAACACACTGTCATGTATGTGTATATAAATGTGTGTGTGTGTGTGTGTGTGTGTGTGTGTGTGTGTATGTGTGCGTGTGTGTATAAAAATATATATAGCCGGGCGTGGTGGCACACGCTTGTAATCCCAGTACTTGGGAGGTGGAGACCAGAGGATCCAGGTTCGCGGCCAGCCTCAGCTACTTAGTGAGGCCCTCCACAACTTAGTGAGACCTGGTTTCAAAATAAAGAATAAAAATAGGGCTGGGGGTGTAGCTCGGAGGTAGAACGCCTCTGGGTTCAATCCCCAGTACCACCAAAAAAATAAAAAAATAAAAAATAAAGATATGTATATCTTTATACACATACACATATCCTGGAAGTTGGAATAATATTTTATTTTCTGTATTGTACTGTGCTATGTTCACTTAACAATCCACATTACTGCAAATAAACCCATCTTGTTCTTTTTAAAGGCTGCCTAGCCTTCTATCCGGGCATGTGTTATAATTTATTTAACCAATCTGACTTGTTCATTTGCCTTTTCAACTATTGCTACCATCCAAGCTGCAGTGAGTAGTAAATGTCTCAGAAAACACTTGAGACTGTCTAAGGATAAATTCATAGAAACAAAACGGCTGCACCAAAGGGTATGTGCTTATTTCATTTTAACAGATATTTACTGAGTTATCTACTATAAAGGTGGACTAATTCACATTCCCAACAATATATGAAGTTGTTTCTGTCATCACACTCTTTCCAATACAGGTTGTTAGACATTTTTAACTCTGCCACTCTGGCAGGGGGGAGTTTTAATTTGCATTTTGCTTGTGTATGAGATTGAGCGTCTTTTCATGTCTTTTTTTTTTTTTTTTGCGGTACCGGGGATTGAACCCAGGGACATTCTACCTCCGAGCTACACCCCTGGCCCTATTTTTTATCCTTTATTTTGAAACCGGTTCTCATGAAGTTGCAGAGGGCCTCACTAAGTAGCTGAGGCTGGCTGCGAACCCAGATCCTCTGGTCTCCGCTTCCCAAGTACTGGGATTATAAGCGTGCGCCACCACACCCGGCTTTTCATATCTTAACACAGGGTTTCTCTGTCTCAGCATTATTCAGTTCTTTGTTTCCAGGGGCTGTCCTCTGCACTATAGGATGTTTGATGCATCCCTGAGCTCTACCCATTAGATTCAACTAATACCCCATCTCCTACTTCCACTTTGTGACAACCAAAACTGTCTGGTCATTGTCAAATGCCCCCCTGCTGGAAATATCACCCCTAGTAGAGAAGCACTGGTCTAAATGTTTGTCTCCTTTCCTTTCCCTCCCTCGCTCCCTCCCTCTTTTGTGGTACTAGGGATTGAACCCAGGGGCATTCTACCTCTTGAGCTACACCCCCAGCCCTATTTTATTTTTTATTTTGAAACAGGGTCTCACTAAGTTGCTGAGAGTCTTGCTAAGTTGCTGAGGCTGTCCTCGAACCTGTGATCCTCCTGTTGCAGCCTCCCAAGTACTGGGATTACAGGTATGCACCACACCTGGCTTATAGAGTTAAGAGGCTTCTATAGGAGGATGCTACGTGAAGAGATTTTGAATGCACTTTGCGTGCATGAAAGAGGAGCAGCTCGGAAGGGTTCTGACTCAGCTGCTGAAATGCAAATCTCTTTTCCTCATTTCTATCCAAATAAGGTGTGGGTGAGAGTCATTGTGTAACTGGGAGAAGCTGGGATGGTCATACTCAAGAAAAATACATATGTAAGACAGAATATTCCTCAGTCATTATATATACCTTTGTTCTGCAAAAAGAATGAATAGATTATGCTGTGTAAACTTCAGATAGAGATGGCTGTATAGAATATCAAACTCAGATATCCAGGGATTAAGAATTTAAAATGCAAGTCGTCATGCAAAAAAAATATCCTGGAGCACCGGCAGGCAGTCCTCTTGTGCCAGCCACAGAACGCTGCTTACTGCCCAGAGGAGCTTCTGCAGGGTCTGAGAAAGGTGGGCACCAAGTTCTGTGTTGTTCCTGGAGTCAACTCCCGGAAGGATTGAGACAGACTGGACCTCACATCCCAGGTGTGCCCAGGCCCGGGACACTTACTTTCCCTGGCTGCTTCTTGGAGAGGGTCCTGAGTGAGGTTTTCTTAGATCATTGAAAGGAAGCAGAGTAAGAAATACCCATGATTCATGGACACTGTGGTTATCGAAGGAGTCACCTTCTAGCCAGAAAGTGGAAGATTTCTTTCCAGTGATTCATATGTATTACCCAGAACACTTCGACTTCCTGGAATTGAAAATATAACTCAGGTCTCTTGGCAATAACTTTTAAACACTGCAAATCAATGAATTTCCCCTCCTGTCTCCTCCTCCCCAGTTCCCCTTCCTCTAATTGGTCCCCTACAATGGATTACAGTGCTGGGCAGCCATGATGACAAAAACTACTGGTCCTCAAAATGGTAAAAACATAGAGCATACCTTTTTTTCTTTTCCATAATCCTGGTGACACATTCTCAGTCTAGCACGTTGTATAATGAAACAGGAAACATGCTCCGTTTGAGGGCTCAGCGAAGGAGAGATGAAAATGTCTATTGTGCTTTTTGTCTCATGGCCAGACAGAATGCAATGGGATGGGAATGCGGGGGGCTTAGGGTCTGCTTAGTCGCAACCCTAAGCATGCTTCTGAGCAAGGGAACAAAGCATCAGCCGGCCGAGCTGTGGCCGTGGCAGTGACAGCTGTGTGTGGCTTGCCACCCTCTCCTTGGCCCCGAGTCCTGCCTGTGCCACAGAGGTGAGCAGTCAGCTTGCTGTGGTGGCCCCACAATTCAAGGATGCTCTATCACAAATAAGGAAAAATATGGGTCCTTCCAGGACTACAGCTAATGAATAACATCACCCCCTTTGAAATTTGAGAGCTTGCTATGAAGTCCAGCTCCAAGTGGTCCAGCAGCCACCTAACCTAACTGTTGAGTTCCAGTTAAAAAAAGAGCTGTCACTTCTCACACCTTTGACAGGTAACCTTCCTCTTTCCATTGCCAGAGAAAGAATGTCTCTTCTTCCTCTCTTTTATTTCTTATTCTATGTGCTTGATCATTCAGCTCTTTTCTTTTTTACTTTTAATTTACTGCATTTTATTTTATTTTTATTTTCATTATGCTTTTATTGGTGCATTGTAATTATATATCATACTGAGGTGTAGAGTGATAGGAACACGCATGCACACAGCACGTGGTGTGTTTCCCTCCGGACCCCACCGCTCCCTCCCCCTCCCTCCACATGTCATTGAGATTGGTGTTGATAATTTCGTATATGTACATAGCATGATGTAAACTGTTACCTTTATGACGTCTCCTCCCCCCCTTCTTCCTCCCCTACGTCCCCTCCATTGCTCCATTGGAGTCTCTCCTTCTTTAACTGAAGTTCCTTTTGTTACCCAATTTCTCTCTAGCTTCCGCATATGACAGAAAACATACAACTATTCACTTTCTGAGACTGGCTCACTTAGTATAATATTCTCTAGTTCCATACATTTTCCTGCAAATGCCATAATTTTGTTCTTCTCTAAAGCTGAGTAAAATTCCATTGTGTGTATATATCACGGTTTTGTAATCCATTCATCTGTGGATGGACACCTAGGCTGGTTCCATAATTCGGCTATTGTGAATTAAGCTTCTGTGAACATGACTGTGCATCAGCTCTTTAAGAAATGCTTTCATAGCCGGGCATGGTGTTGCACGCTTGTAATCCCAGTACTTGGGAGGCTGAGACTGGAGGATCCGGGTTCGCAGCCAGCCTCAGCTACTTAGTGAGGCCCTCCACAACTTAGTGAAATCCTGTTTCAAAATAAAGAATAAAAACTAGGGCTGGGAGTGCAGCTCAGAGGTAGAATGCCCCTGGGTTCAATCCCCGGTACCACAAAAAAAAAAAAAAAAGAAAAGAAATGCTTTCATTTAACAGAAAGTCCGGAACTGTGGTGGTCAGTGGATCCCAGTGACCTGCTGAGGCAGCTGACTTGCTCTGCCTCTCAGATCTATGGGTGGGCTCAGTTTAGATTTCTTTATTTTAATCTATGGGATTATTAGAGAAGAAAATCACAGAGTGAATCTGGTCCAGAGCTAGAGGAGAGGAAAACTCATGTCTATTAAGTACCATCTGTGAGTCCAGCATAATTTTAGGCACTTTCTCTGCTGTTTCTCTACATCCTGAAAACAATAGCTGTATCAATTCCATTTGCTGATTAGAAAACAGAGGCCTTTCTGACTTAAGTAGAATACTCAATCTAGGGACAGAACCCAACTGTAAAAATAACTATTGCGGGCAATTTCCACTTCTGTAACCACATAGGGAAAATTTATTAGGGTCTCAAGGAGACTTATCCTTTTAATTGTTGGGAGATGAATAGCAAAACTTGAGTCTAATGGAATCCAAGTGCCTTGGAATGATTTTGAGCGGGTCATTCATGTGGTTAGGGCAATGCTGCTTCCAAAGGAATATTTTGATTGATTGTGTCAGCGTCCTTGGGTGGCCCTCCCAAGAGCCTCAATGCCTGTGTAAGCTGGTTTCCCTCGCTGGCTACTAAGCTTTTACAGATGAGGCGTGGCATCTCTTTATTTTGTTCCTGTGATAATGATTAGTATAATTTTTTTTTTTTTTTTGCGGTACCGGGATTGAACCCAGGGGCGTTCTACCTCCGCGCTACACCCCCGGCCCTATTTTTTATACTTTATTTTGAAACTGGGTCTCATGAAGTTGCGGAGGGCCTCACTAAGGAG
>PVJS01005021.1:0-66162 GCA_004027185.1 Glis glis
AAGTAGTGAATCCATGGAATTACTGTCATAAACAATGTGTATATGTGAGATTATACCAACATCATTCTCAGTGCTACATGTGGGGGGGAGGCGGGGGGGAAGCGGGGGGAGGGACACCAAGAGCTGTGTGCATGTATGTTAACACCAAACTGATACTCATTGTGAAGTGAGACTACAATGCACCAATAAAAAAAAAAAAGAAAAAAAAAAAAAACACCAAACCCAGCATGTATAATTAAATGCAATGTTCCACGAGGTATGTTTGAGGGACTCTGAAACTACAACCTGTCCACTCAATTTTTCTCAGGCACTGGTAACTCCTGAGAAAAGATATAACATAAGATAAAATCTGTTTTCTCAGTAGGATCACTGCATTATTGATTGCTAATCTTGAACTTCAAGTAAACTAACCTCATTTTTTTTGTTGTTTGATCGTGTTTTTTTTTTTTTTGCACTACTAGAGAGACACACCAAGACCTTTTTATTTTATTTTGAGACAAGATCTCTCTGAGTTGCTCAAGCTGGTCTTGAACTTGCAATCCTTCTGCCTCATCCTCCTGAGTAGCTGGGATTACAGTGTATGCCACCATGCCCAGCTTAAACTAAAATTCTTAAATTGGTGTGTGTGTGTATGTGTGTGTGTGTGTGTGTTACTGCGGATCAAACCCAGGGGCATTCTATCTCTGAACTACACCCCCAGCTCTCTGTATTTTTTGTTTGGAAACAGGGTCTCGCTAAGTTGCTGAGAGTCTTGCTATGTTACTGAGGTTGGTCTTGAACCTGCAATCCTCCTGTCTTGGTCTCTCAAGTACTAGGATTATAAGCACGAGCCACCATGCCTGGCTACACTGTCTTTTTAAGTTAAACTATTTCTCCCTGGCTTTTGAGTGGTATTTTTCATTTTTTCCTATTAAACTTTATTTTTTCATGCTTTGGGTCATAAATATAGCCCACCAAATGTGTTAAACTGCTTTGTCACTATGTAAATACTTGGGCACATGTTATAGACTGGATTTCAGCAACCGATTATTTTCTCGACTTAGTCTACGCTACCTGTAACTCCAGTGTGATATAAATGTTTCAACCACATTCCTTCTGGACCCTTTTCTCTTTATCTATTGGAACTTTGTGAAAGACATTTTTCTTCTGGTGACCACAGAAGGATTGAAACAGGATTACAGAAAACACTCATCTCTCACTGGTCAATAAACAGGGCCATAAAGGGAGGTAAGCTCCAAAAGTAAACAAGGTAGAAATTCTGGAGCCTGCGTAATGCCCACTAAATTCAGATTACAAGCTAACTTCATTATTTCACAAAATCAAAATGTTATCACTTTCCCTAACTTTTTGAAGTTGAAATGTAAGCATGGAATAGTAAAATTCAGATTGTCAAATCATACAGAAATATTAAGACCTACCATATGCTAGGAACGTTGGGAGGTACAAACCAAAGCAGGAAAAGAACCTTCCCCCAAGGAATTAGTACCCCAGCCTGGGGGAGCTATGTTGAGAATATTGGCTGAACCTTGGTATCCCCTGAATGTTCATCCTAAAACAGGCATCATCTACCATGGGGAAATGTCTGCTTTGACCAAACACATATGTTTTCCATCTTCTTTCTATTTTATCTAATATTTCCTTCTTCTTTTTTCTATTTTATCTAAGAAGTTGCTATTCAAGTGGGGAATAAAGGGAGAGGTAGCTGTTTTCACTTGTAGAAGTTCTTAAAAGGGTGGAGCATGGTGGCACATTCCTGTATTCCCAGTACTTGGGAGGCTGAGACAGGTTCTAGACCAGCCTCAGCAATTTAACAAGACTCTCAGCAACCTAGTGAGACCCTGTTTCAAAACAAAAAATAAAAAAAGCTTTTTTATTTTTTTGAGGGGGTATAGCTCAGAGATAGAATGCCTGTGGGTTCAATCCCCTATATGAAGAAGAGAATAAGAATAAGAATAAGAATAAGAATAAGAATAAGAATAAGAATAAGAAGAGGAGGAGGAGGAGGAGGAGGAGGAATTTAAAATGCCAAGATGACATATTCAAGGCAGAATTGGAGAAGCCTCATGAGATAGGAAAGGCCCTCCTCCAGTGGAGACCAGCACCCCCCACCACCACCACCCCCATTGGGCTTAACTGAAACAAGGATACAAGGTGTCCAAGCCCTGGGACCTCAGCTTCTTTAAAAACAGCGTGTGACTCTGGCCTCACATCCCTAGCCAAATGAGACAACTCAAAGTTCCTTCCAAGAACAAGGTGAGAAGCTACTCTGAAAGCAAATTCCACTCCATTCTCAAGAGTGAAAAACTGCTCATCACAACCTCTGGAATGGTCCCTGCAGCTCTCCAACAGTTCACAGATCCACAGGGCTGTCCCATGTTTGGCTCGTTTGGGTGACGTGTTGCAGAATGATCTGCAGGGTCTCCAGTGGGGAGCAATGTCATGTCCCTCCAGGAAGGACAGGAGAAAGGCATTGGAGACATTTTAGTGGGAACTCTGTGCTGGCAAAGACCGCTAAGGGAAGGATTCCAGGAGAGAAGCCAGAGGCTTCAATTCCTGCATTCACATCTGCAAGGAGGAAACAGGAGGCTTGAGTTCCGCCATCCCACCCCAGAGCGTCTGTCTCCAGTGCTTTGCACCTGCAAACCTTTGGACCCCTCTGTGCATTCAAGAGCCCAGCAGATCCTGCCATCTCTCTGAACACCCATCTCTGTCTCCCTTCTCCACTGTGCCATCACAGAAGTATGCACAATTTTATCATGGATTATTCAGAATAATGCAAACTAGCCATTTTTTATTCCAATCCATAACAGGCAATGAATGTTGGTGGTTGAAAAATCAATACAAAACTGACGATGGCTAAAAATGTGCATCATGAAATTAACATTGAATAAAAATGACAGGAGGACCGAATCATCATGAAATTGAGACTTGCAAAAGTAGATTCCAAAAACAAACAGAGATAATGACCACCCAAAAAGTTAGAAGTTAGAATTTGCACGTTTTCAGAGAGAGAAAACTAAGTTGTTGAATCAAATTTGTAACATTTAAATGGAAAAAAATTGAACACAATGCAAATAATTTTAGTAAAATTATTAAGTAAAATAAGCCAGGTACAGAAGGTAAACACCACATGTTCCTATCTGGAGATTGGTGTCATAGAAGTGTGTAGTAAAATAGTGTCACTAGAGGATGGGAAGGGGGATGGAGGTGACTGGATTAACAAGCAACAAAATATAGGTGATATCTCAGGAATTGCTTCCTCAATGTAAATTCATCAGTGTTGTTTAGTTCTGATTAAAATATATATTTATTTAAAGTATCCTTAGAGTCAAAATAGGATCAGCGTGGAGGAGAGGGGTCCAAACACCTCATTAAAATATATAAACTTAAAGTATCCTTAGAGTCAAAACAGGATCAGTATGGGGGAAAGCACCAACCACCCTGCCCCTATAAAAAATCCTGTGCACCCCCAGAACATGCTGAGCCCACATAACACCCTGCATCCCCTGGACACCTTACTCCTGGAACACCCTGAGTCACCAGAACATCTTGTGTACCCCTGGAATACCCTGTGCACCCGGAGCACCCTGCATCCTGAAACACCTGTATCCCCAGAACACCCTGTGCACCCCTGAAGCACCCTGCATCCCCAGAATACCTGCACCCTGGAACACCCTAAGCCCCCATAACATCCCATGCCCCTGGAACACCCTGTATATTCCTGGAGTGCCCTGCACCCCCAGCACATACACTTCTGCACAGTCCTGGTCACTGCAGCACCTCCGGAGACCGCTTTCCCTGGGTGTTTGCACACTCTGCTTGCTTTAATAGCTCAGCGACAGGTTTTTATAGAACCACGCACAAGCCCTATAAAATCACAAGCCAGTGTCCTGGAGTTTGCAGCTTGATTTTTTTTTTTTAGATTCATATTCTCCAAGAATCACTGAGCTGGAAGGGACTTTGGGAGATCATCTGGTGTCAACTCCCCAGGACAGATGGTAGTCTGTCCCCTCTTGGTCCTCCCCGGAGTGTGAGAGAGGTGGGAGGGAATGAATAATATGGAATGAACACAGCTACCAGGGAGAAGCAGAAGCTCTACACTTGAAATCATAAGAAAGGGGAAATTCCAAGCTGTTCTTTATAATGCCACCATTAAGTTACGTTTTTGTATTTATTTAATCATTTTATGACCCACCTACACATATTTTCTCAGGAATAGAATATGATAGAAACTGTATAATAACAGTTGCTGTAAAAGTAACATATTTACAAAATTACTTTTATTCAAAATATTAGGTAGAAAGAAAAGACCCAGAGTGGGTGTAGCAAACAAGAACCCTAATCCATTCTTGGCACAGCTATAAATTTCCACAACATCTGGGACAGATAAACTAGCAGTATTTATTAGGATTTAAAATGTGCATATTATTTGACCCCAAAAGCCCAATTCTGAGAAAAATAAAAATGTGAGTGCATAGAGATTTATGTGCCAGGTGGTGTCTTCTTTCCTCATTTGAGGTAGCAAAAATTGAAAATCTGTATGTTCATCACGGACTCAAGACAAAGTAGCTGTCCACAAGAAAGTCTTAGATGTAGCCTCATTACACCAGAAAGAGAATGGTGATGTTGCTAGGTATGTGATAAAGTTATAGGAAACATATGGTTCAACCCCCTTCATGAAAAGAACCAGAAAAGCTAAGCGTGTGAGATGATATAGATTAGAAACCAGGACTCCTTTCACTTGAATGGTAAAGGAACACTTGCCCTTCTCACACCAGGTTGCGTTAATTGCATAATTACATCTAGTCCTTTAAGGAAATGCCTGGCACAGCATAGGCACCACATAGGTGTTATTTGCTATTACTTTATTTAGTGTTTATGTTTCTATAAGCAAAAGAGAAAACGTGAACTTTATAACCTAAATATCTGGCATCAGTTACATGAAAAGAATGGAATTAGAGGAGGAAGTAAAGACTATAAGTTTTATACAGATACTTCATTTTTGTTTGAACTATTTCAACAAATGTGTTACTTTTGCAATTCAGATGACTGAAATTTTTGTGTGTGTGTGGTACTGGGGATTGAACCTAGGAGCATTCTACCTCTTAGCTATACCCCCAGCTACACAGCCCTGTTTTTATTCTTTATTTTGAAACAGGGTTCGATAAGTTGCCAAGGGCCTCCCTAAATTACTGAGGCTGCCCTCAAACCTGCAATAGTTCTGTCTCAGCCTCCCAAGTAATGGGATTACAGGTGTGTGCCACCCACCCGAATAAATTAAAAATAAATAAAATTTTAAAAAAACTAGAGTCACAAGTGGTGGCACAGGCCTGTGATCACAGTAGTTGGGAGGCTAAGACAGGAGGATCCCAGGTTAGAGGCCAGCCCCAGCAAGGTAGAGAGACGCTCTTTCAAAATAAAAAAATAAAAATAAAATAAAGGAGTAGGGGAGGTGTAGCTTAGAGGTAGAACACCCCTGGGTTCAATCCCTAGTACCACAAAATAAAAAAAAAAATAGGAAGAGGTGGGGTTTTTTGTTGTTGTTTGGTTGGTTGCTTGTTTGTTTTGATTTGTTTTTGTTTTTGTTTTTAGTATTCTATCTCTGGTCTACACCCCAGCCCTTTTTATTTGAGACAGGGTCTCACTGAGTTGTCCAGGCTAGCCTCAAACCTGTGACTCTCCTGTTCTCCTGCCTCAGCCTCTCAAGTGGCTGGGATTATAGGTATGCACCACTATGCCTGGCTTAGGGAGAGTTCTTTAGTGAAGATACCAGGTAAATATGAAAATGTCAGCATTTAATCTCCCATGGGTGAACAGTGCAGACAGCTGGCTCCTGGGATCCTTTTTATAGCAAAGACTGTGATGTCACCTCTCCTATTTGTAGAGCAACATTTCCAGGAGCGCAGCTACATCAACACCAACAGCATAGTTGTTTGTGGCCTCCACTGCATTAAAATGCATTTTGCATCTTAAGTGCAAAGATTTGATCATTACCATTAATACCTCTGAACAGAGCAACTGCAAAGTTCAAGACAAATTGTATAATTATGAAAGCATTAGCCCAAGTTTTCTTACCATTTTCTGTTAGTTTTAATTCAGTAGACTTTTTTTCAGTAGACTTTTTTTACTAAAGGTTCTAGCCTAAAGTAAGTTGAAAAACTAAAACATTTTATTGCTAAACTATGCAAAATATTACCATTAAGTATAGCAAAATTATGCATATTACATTTAATTTGAATGAGGTAAGAAAAATGTGTTTTTGCTACTTATTTGTATATTTGACCCATAGTTAATGTCGAGGAGCAGTTTATTCATTATTCAGGCTACTATCTTCATTAGGATCTGTTATAACATCCTCAAGATACTTATTGAGTGTTATTGGGAGGAAATTATGTTATTTTTGTAAATGTATTTTTGCCACATTTATTATTTTTTGCTAATGCAGTTATTGGTGAGTTTAATATATTTAATGTAGTGATAGCCCCTGTTAAAGATGTAAATAAACTTCAAAAGAGAGTAAAATCAACAAAGTTGCTACTAATTTTCAGGTTGTGATAAATTAGTTTTCCCTAAGTGGGTGGGTGGAGCTAGATGTGCTGTGTTCTGGCCAGCACCTCCTCTCCTGGTGACAGCTTGGAGGCCCATGGCCTAGTGGAGCCCCCAGTCCCAGAGGGGGGACTGGAGGATGCAGCCACCCATGTAGACAAGACAGTTACAGCCTATGGTGTGAGTCATGAGAGACACGAGGAGTGACATGAAGGACAGTGGTCACGGGGGTAGAGGGCAGGGGTGCAGGAGGACAACCACCAGGAGCTTTCAGAGATGACATCCGAGCTGAAACCTGGAGGGAGCAGAAGGTGGCCCCTCTGAGGACAGTGCCAGAGAAGCCAGGGAGGGGCAGGAGGGGGACGGTCTTCAAGATCCACTCTCCAGGGCTGGCCTCCACTAACTTCAATCCCAGGTCTAAGGAGATGATCGGTTTAAGAGTCTAATCTCGGATTTGACTAAAGAGGTCTGAAATACCTACATGCTGAGGCAATTGCTTTGAATGCTTGGTGCCAGGCAGTATTTCTTCCTTTTTTCTTTCTTAAAGAATTATATGCTTTTAGTCATTAACTCATAAACACTTGGGCATATATTCATATATGAGCGTGTCTCCACTGCCTGTGTGAATGCACAGGTGTCTAGTGCCTGTCACTGAAGGCAAGGTCTGTGTGAAGGAGAGCCAGTGGTGTGCTCCTGAGAGCCCATGGTGTGTGAGCCTGAGTCCTGGGTATGCATGCATGAGTCCAAGGTGTGTGTGCAGGAGCCCACAGTGCACTGCACAAACCCTGGGTGTGCGTGCATGAACCCACAGTACACGTGCATGAGCCTGCGGTACACAAGCATGAGCCCATGATGCAGGAGGCTGAGTCTACACAGGCCAGCCGTGGGGTCTAGTGTGGGTACGTAGAGCAGCAGGACACTTCAATGTCAATTACTGTCCCCTTGAAAAATGAAGCTTCCTTACAGCATGGTCTGTGACAATCTGGACACAGCCAGAGTGGCACATGGCTTTGTCACCAGTGGTTGACAGTGGGCAGTGTTGACCAGGACTGGTTGGACCTGCCACCCCCACCCTGTCACTTCAGTGCTGCTGTACTGAAGGCAGCCCGTGCTCGGGGAGGGCTAGGAGTTCCGAGGACACATCTGGGATTCAATCCTAAACTTGAATATGTCACTTGAACTCTCTGAACCTACTTTATAGGTTTTAAGAAGATCGAATGTGAGGCATCTGGCAGATAGTAAGTGCCTAGTACATGCTATTACCTGTTATTATTAGGTAGATCATTAAACTTTGGTTTGAATTGACTTACATTTGCATCTCTAAGTGTGGAATGAAAGCCTATGATGATGTCAACAAGGGGGTGAAGACATTTTGGAACAGAAGCTCCTGAAGCCCACAGCAGGAGCAGCCTAATGACAGTCATAACAGCCAGCACTTACCCCTGCCTGCCCAGAGACTCTACATCTGGCTGGAGCTCCACTCCCTGGGTAGAACAGCATGCAAGCCCCTGGTCCTTCTTGTGGCAAGGGTCTGTGGCACCAGGAGATAGGAAGATCACTAAAAGAAAGGACAAGGATCCGTAAGGGGGAAGCCAGAGGCAGTGGGGTGGGTATCATGACAGGCAGGTGGACTGGGTTTGAAGGACAAGGGAAGGCAGAGGTGTGTCTCTAACACATACCGCCCTTCGTGGGGGCAACATGTCCCCATGTGTCCTCTGCTTCCTTCCAGTGATGTCTGGGGCATTCAGGCCACATGTCTGTCTGTCATACTCATGGTATGTGAGTGGGGAGGGGGCCTTTCTCAAGCACACTAGCAATCGCAAAAGTCCACATCAAATAAATAATGAGAAAGGTGCAAGTCACCCTGCACATCACACATGATATTAGAAGTCTGCACACATTGAAAGGGCCAGAAACATTATGGCCATCACTTCTGTGAAAATAAGCTTCAAAGCAAGATGGAATAACCAAGAAAGAGATGTGAGTGGTCATCTCCACACAGAGATGGCACTGTTAAACAGTGTGAGGCAAGATGAGGGACCCCTGGGTCCCCCAGCCCTGCCTGGAAGCCCAGGTCAGCTGATGAGGGCCCTGCGTGGTTCTCTCTCTGTTTTGTGCTCAGTTCTCCGGCCTTGGCATAATTAGCCCACAGATATGATTAGGTGTGATAATGTACACGTACGTCACTCTCCATTGACAGGCTTGTAGTTAAGGCTGTTAGTCACGCTCCGTGTGACTACAACCAAATCTGTCACAGAGTCTACACTGACCAATAAATCCATGTCAGATGGAGAGGATAGTTTAAGTGATAATAAAGGTTTGGAATTTGATTTTATTGGCAGAAGTTTCCTGCTGCCTGAATGTCATTTAGCTCTTCTGGAAGGAACGAGGAGGGCCCACACCTTCTAGATGTAGGTGCTGCAGAGGAGTAAACAGATATTAGCCTCCCAAAGCCAAGCTAATTGTCAGCTCTGATGTTGAATTAGTAAGAGCCATCAATGGGAAGAAGCCGCTGAAAGGATCCCAGGGCACTTGGTGATGCAGCATGAAGATGTGGTTGCTATGGTGATGGGTTTGCTCTCCAGGAGACAGAAGTTGGAGCTGGGCAGCCTGGAACCAGGGTGTCCATGTCTGCAGGAGGCCTTTCCCCTTGGCCTGCAGCTATGAGGCTTTTAGGTTCCACTCAAGGCCATATGTTTCCAGCACTGCTGGGCAGACAGCGGCCATGGGTTGATGCCCTGAGATCTGCAGATGTTCCTCAGTGTGCTTGGCCCGCTTCCTCAGCAGTGAGAGTCTGGAGAGGGTAGTGGCCTTCCTGTGGCTGTAGGAGGGGTGAGCCCAGCCCTGGGTCCTTCAGGGGACTGTCTGACTGCTTCACAGACTCTGCAGTTCCTGCACAACATTCTCTGACTCACAGAAATAGCATGCCACTGGCTTTTCTCCTATGCCCATCCTATGACCATCATGACTCTGTCACAGACTCTTTACAGCTCTGAGGCTGAGGAGCAGGGCTTAGATCCCAGGTTGCTGAGGAAGGTGAAAATAGCAATATTAATAACAATGGCTGGATATCCCCTAATTGCAAATCAAGCACAGTGCACCTAAATTTGTGCATATTGTTCAGATGTTCTTGCTATGTGGAAGTCTGAGGGAGCCAGAGGAAGATGAAGAGGAGTGGTGCTGTCTTCATAGGCTCCCAGCATCTCTCCACCTAATGGCCCTCTGGCTCCTTCTCCTCTCCCCCAGACTTACATATTGGCCTGTCCCCAGCTCAGTCCTCGACCTCTGTTCATATCTGACCCCCTTCATTGGGGATCTGATCCAGTCTCACCTCTTTAACCTCTGTCCACATGCTGACTACTTCCAAATAGGTATCTTTAGGACAGACATCATCTCACCTAATCTCACATTCACACACTCACCTGCCTGTTCAACATCACTTGGATATCTACCTGGCACATCAAGAAACCTGTTCTTCTTACAGTCTTTCCCATCTCACTAAATAATCCCATTTTAGTTGCATGGGCCAAAAACCTTGAAGTTGTTCTCAACTCTTGTACCCTACATCTAATCCAACACGTGCTGTTGACTTTTTTCTTCCAAATTATGCAAACATGTGTACCTATGGCCCAACAATTCATGCCCCTAGGCATATGCCTCTCTAACTTAATGGATACTAGTAAATGTGTTGTGTTATGGATTAAATATAATATAATGTAAGATTATATTGGTGAAAGATGTATAGGACTTGGCATGTATTGTGTGCTGAAAACATTAGTACTAGCTGAGTTTGAATGTGACTTTGCTTGACTTTATCCATGGGAGCTTTGGTAAGCCCTGGAGACCCCCATCCTGGGGAGCATACCTTGGCTGGTTTTCACACCACCATGCTGTGATGTTCCAGTGGCCATGAGGGTTTTCTGAGGATGAGGCCAACTGCTCTGCCTCTGCTGTGCTGCCAATGCCTGGCCCAGGTGGGCATGCTCCAGGATGGTCAGAGGATGCCGGTGAAGAGGGAAGGGTCGCTGGGCTGACTGGCTGTTTCAGACAGCATTCTCACTTATATAATCCAAAAAGACTGACCGCACAACTTAGAGGAGGGAAGATTTATTTGATCACAGTATCCTTGGAGATTTGGGGTTCAGTCTATGTGCGGCTGACATCTGTGGAGTTCAAGGCATGGCAGAGGGAAGCAGAGAGAGAGAGAGAGAGCGAGAGAGAGAGAGCAAACATCTGCTCTCACATCATGGAGGCCAGAAGCAGAGAGAGAGAGAGCAGGGGTAAGAGAGGTTTTATATAATCCCTGAGGCCACCCCTCTAGGGACCCCACCCTTAGCAACCAAGCCATGCTTTAAACATTGCTAGCTTTTTCTGTGAGAGCTAGGGGGATATTCTAAATCTAAACCATTATACTCTACCCCTGCCCCCTAGACCTCACAGCCACCTCACAATGCAAAATGTGTTTAGTCCCTCTCCAAGAGTTCCCACAGTCTTAACAGTTCTAGCATCACTCAAAAGTTCCAAAGTCCAAAGTCCCCTCTGAGACTCAAGGTAAACTCTTGGCTGTGAGCCCCTGTAAGAACAAAAAATAAGTTACATCATCCAGTGTACCATGGCACAGAGTAAACATTTGTATTTCAAAAGAGAGGAATAGGGCCATAGAAAAAAAGAATGGGACCAAAACAGTATGGAAATCCAGCAGGGCAAGCATTTGGTCCTGCAGCTCCACTTCTGGCATCTGGGACACATGGTGGTGAGATGTGACCTCCAAGGGACCTTGGAAGTCCCACTCCTACAGCCTGGTTGATTGCAATGGTCAGCAGACTGGCTCTTCTAGCCTGTCTCCATGACTCAAACCTTACAGCCTTTCCTTGCAGTCGATCCACATTTCTGGTATCTCTAAATCTCAGGGATTTTCCCTGCAACCTTGGCTTCACAAATTGACCCTATTTGGGCCTGCTTGCAGGGATTCCAACCCTGCCACACATTGCCTAGCTTCCCAGGCTTCCTTCAAAATCTAGGGGGAAGACTCCATGGCCCCTTTTTTCCAGAAAAGCCAGCATCACATGAGCACTGAGATGTACCTCCAGCAGGAAAGTTAGTCACGCCCTCTCTAATCATTGCTGCTGGGCTCTTTTCAATCATAGCCACTGGCCCCACCTCCATCCAGGCCACTGTTGGCCCCGCCTCCATCATGGCCACCACTGACCTTGCCTCCATTATGGCCACAGCTTCTTCCTTCCTTTCATCCATATCACGTTCTTCCACAACATCATCTTTCTGGGCCCCAGCTTTATACATGCCTTTCTGGCCAAACTGCAAGTCTATAAAGTCTCTTTGCTTTACTTTCCACTCCCAAAATATGGTACACAATTCACTGAACACAAATATCAATATCCATAATGCATTTGGGATATTTTGCTGTTTTGAGATTTCTTCCACCAGTTTAATCAGTCCATCATCTTTAAATTCAGCCTCACACAAAATTTCAGGACATGGGCAAAACGCTGATAAGTTCTTTGCCAGAACATAACACATGTGGCCTCTACTCCATTTTCTGAAATCTCCTGCACACAGTCTTTACCATACACCTTTCTAGCCAAATTCAGACCCCTCCAACTTCTCACAAAAGAGTTCCAAAGGTTCACAATCCATATGGTCAGACTTTAAAATAGCCATAACCCCACTCCTCTGGTACCAATTTATCTCAGACAGCATTCTCACTGCTAAAATCCAAAAAGACGGACCACACAGCTTAGAGAAAGGAAGATTTACTTGCTCACAGTTTCTTTGGAGATTTTGGGTTCAGTTCATTTAAGGCCAGCGTCTACAGAGCTCAAGACATGGCGGCAGGAAGCAGAGAGAGAGCGAGAGAGAGAGAGAGCGTGCAAAGCTCTGCTCTCACATCATGGAGGCCAGAAACAGAGAGAGAGAGCAGGGGGAGGAGGAAGCATATATAATCCCCAAGGACACACCCCCAGGGACCCCTCCTTAGCAACCAAACCCTGCTTTCAACATTGCTACTTTGTTTCCATGAGGGCTAGGGGGACATGCTAAATCTAAGCCATTAGAGTGGCTCTCAGTACATATGGGATTACAGTGAGTGGAGCAGACATTCACCTTCAGAGCACGCCCCTGCATGATGTCAGTGCTCCCCCTTCCACATGCCACCTCGAGAAGTAGCATCACCTACACTGGCCCCGGGAAGTGTGCAGTGCTCAGTGCCTCCCTCATCAAACACTTGGTGCTTCTAAAACTGTGTTAATAAGGCTGAGAATCGTGAACTAGAACATAAAAATAGCATCCTTGTTAATGAACCATAATGCCTTTTTGTGGTGCTTCACGGTCTAAAAAAATCTGAGATAGCTCAATGAAGGAAAGTCATGACATATTAATGATTTCAAATGTGTTCTGGGATTGGCAGAACAGAAAGTGGCATGAATAATTAAAATAAGACACCAATTTTTTTCCCTTCTTGCAAAAGGTTGAAGCATGCAACAGGGGAAGGGCTCCTCTGAAGAGACAATCTCAGGTACCATATAGTCCCGCCCTCTCCTTGAACTGGGGGTTAATGCAAGTTCAAGTAACAGAGGACACTGTCTAGTCAGCTTGAGGGATTATATCGAAACCTTTTGGCACCACATTTAGTTACTTCTGACTCTGACAGCTGCTGGGGAGAGTTAAGACTGAATGTTTGATGTCCAGTCAATTAGAGTCTACATTTGAATTCAGATCTCCAAATCCTGAAGGAATGGTTCCAGAAAGAAATGAAGGCAGGAGACAGCTCTGGGGCAGCTGTTTAGGGCTCTTTCGCCTTATCTGCAGTTCACAAACAATGATGGGAACCAGGTATGGGGAGACCTGGAAGGATGCTCAGAGCACAGTTGGGGACTATGAGTGGCCAGGGACACACCTACCCTTTTGCTTTAATACTTCTTTCTATTATTTTCCCTTTTCAAAACATAGATATTATGTACCAAAGAAAAACAAAGTCTATTTTAGCTACACATAGCTTGTCATTGGTTAACATGTATGAGTCAGAGTGAATTTCTATCAGATCCATATAATATATGCTGTTACATTATGTAGATCTAACATGTGTGTGTATAACACTACCTAATGGGTACTTATACATTTATACACATGTATACACATTTACACAATGAATACCTTTTAACAGCAGGACAAAATCTTTTAAAAGAAAACTGCTGTGAATGTGCTCAAGGCTCAAATTAATGAAGAATTAGGATTTAAGTGACTAGGGCAAGGCTAACCTCAGGATGGCCATGAGTTTAAAGTTCTCTTTCAGACGTTCAGTAGAAGATAAATCAATAGATTCTCGAACCAACCATAACTTATATGCTGCAGGTTATCTTTTAGAAGTTGATCCAAAGGGATTACAACAAAGGAGAAATCAACCCATAGGATCAGGTAGCAGTCCACAACAGGGGAAAGAGCTATCCATCCATCCATCCACCCATCCATCCATCCATCCATCATCCACCCATCCATCCATCCACCCACCCACCTGCCCATCCATCCATCCATCCACCCACCTACCCATCCATTCATACACTAAGTGTGTATCAGCATCAGGAACTGTGCAAAGTTCTGTGGGCATGAAATAAAATCCAGAACCCTGCAGTTCACCAGGCTCTCAGCCCAGCATGTGAGAGAAGCAGGGAAACCTGTGCTCTGGTGACAATATTCCGATTCATGAGGAGGGGGAATAGGGGCTGTAAGTATGCAGAGAGCAGCAACTACTACTCATGAAAAGCTGTCTGAGATTTCAGACTTTTAAGAGTCAGAATACAACTCCTTTCTGTAAGAATTGAGACAGGTGAAGATGAATTTCCTATTTTGTTTCTTCATTTATACCACATAACTTATCTGATTATTTCTACATTTTTTGGACAGATGAACCTTTATTTTAAAAACAGCACTTTATATAAATTAAAAGGGACAACCATCAAGTGTTCAAATTGGGAAGAAATAGTTGAAAACCTAGAGAGACTCCAAGCTGCAGTCTTCTAACCTCAGTCTTTGTCCAATAGCAAAACCCTGTGCATCTCAGTTTCGACGTGTATTATACGTAGGCACTCTTCATATGTATCTCTCCACATAAGAAATGGCATAAATGACTATTGTTTCCTAGCTCAATCACAGTCATGTATAAAACATAGGCATAACTTTTGTGAAACATACATTGTTTAAAAATAGACTGTGCCTATAATCAAATAATATTTGCAGATTTTATTTGAGTACCTGCTATGACATCAATAACCACTATAGGCAGTAGCTAATTTCATTGTTTGGACAGATACTTGTCTTTCAAGTATCAATTCTCCACTTAATTGTTTTTCCTAGAGAGACAAACCCTGGGACAAGAAAATTCAAGCTTGTTTCATTGTAACAGGAGGGATATATATGGTAGGTGGGTAGATAAGTAGGTTGGTTGACATCGTACCCTGACACATGCATATGTACAACAGACAGAAGCTTTGTAAATCACTTTTTTTTTTTTTGCGGTACCGGGGATTGAACCCAGAGGCATTCTACCCCGCGCTACACCCCCGGCCCTATTTTTTATACTCTATTTTGAAACCAGTCTCACGAAGTTGCGGAGGGCCTCACTAAGGAGAGAGAGAGAGACAGGGGGAGAGAGAGAGAGAGAGAGAGCTGAGGCTGGCCGCGAACCCGGATCCTCCAGTCTCCGCCTCCCAAAGTACTGGGATTACAAGTGTGCGCCACCACGCCTGGCTTTGTAAATCACTCTTAACCACTGTGCAAGCAGTGTTCTGATACCATCCCTTCCATTCTCTTATCATTTTTATTTTATTTTATTTTTTTTTTTGCGGTACCCGGGATTGAACCCAGGGGTGTTCTACCTCCAAGCTACACCCGCTACCCTATTTTTTATCCTTTATTTTGAAACCAGGTCTCATGAAGTTGTGGAGGACCTCACTAAGTAGCTGAGGCTGGCCACGAACCCGGATCCTCAGGTCTCAGCCTCCCAAGTACTGGGATTACAAGTGTGTGCCACCACGCCTGGCTGTTATCTTTTTTAAATACTGTTTTATTTCATTTTCAAAAATGCTGCTTTAAAGATGAAGATAGCAGGCCCTTCGGGGTACCCTGCTCCAAGCCAGTGAGAGAATTTCGCCTGAACAGATACTTAGTGACAGCCCAGGGCCTCACAGGCCAAGAACCCACAAGAGCTGGGCTGCAGGGGTGGCATACAGGAGCTCCCAGTGCACTGGGCCTTGTGTGAAGTCCTCGTGCCTGCACACAGGAGGCATTCAACAGTCACTTTAGCCAAACTTGGCCTGTCTTAACTACACAAACATGCTGCCTCAACTATGCAGCTTCCCGTGACCTGACAATATTGAAGGGGAGCTAGAGCACCCACAAGGGTAGCTGCATGGCATGTGCCTTACACAAGGGCTTGGTGACAGAGGTGTCAAGGTCACATTCCCTGGCAGGAGCACTGACCTTCTCTGAAGATGCTCTCCTAAGGGTGAGAGAGTCCACATTCTCTCCTGCTGGAGAGATCTGAGTGACTAAGAGTTCTGGAGCCGGGAGTGGTGGCGCATGCTTCTAATCCCAGTACTTGGGAGGCTGAGACCGGAGGATATAGATTCTCGGTCAGCCTGAGCTGCTTAGTGAGGCCTCCACAACTTAGTGAGACCCTGTTTCAAAATAAAGAATAAAAATAGGGCTGGGGGTGTAGCTCAGAGGTAGAATGCCCCTGGGTTAAAAATAAAAAAATAAAAGAGTTCTGGCCATTACATAAGCTTTCTAAGAGTGTTTTCCCTTCTACTCCTTCTTTTCTCTCCCTTCTGCAGAGTAGAACTTCTTTCTTTCTTTCCTTCCCTTTGTGCCATTAGACTTCTCAAATAAAAATGGTACTGTGTGCTTTATTACGAGTGAGGGAGTTCTGTAGCTGTCCCCAAATGCTGATTCTTACCTAAGAGAAAAGCATTCATGTGACAGGAGACTCGACCCCAGCATTTGCATTTCCACCCCAGGTCCTGCGGAGGAGGCCGCTCCTTCAGACTTTTTTCCTGGTTTCTTGTTCGGGTTGTTGAGAGGTGTGGAGATCAGCTTCTCTCTTACTGTTTCCACCCTTTGCAAATGCACAGAAGCCCAGTGGGTTGAAATTTTTCTGCTCTGTTACTGAATTATTGTTGACATGCTGTCTCTCCACCTTAGGTCAGGTGCTACCTTTACAGGAGAATGGTCTGTTTGAGGGCATGTTTGGGCACAAAAGGGCAATCAAAGCCCCACAGGCTGAGGACAGCAAGCTGGAGTCATGTGTCCAGGGCAGAAAGCCTGGGCTCAGGTCTGGGCGAAGAGTGTGTTCATGTTTGCATATGGAATTGTGTGCTTCTTTGCATGTGGAAGGGTATCAACTTGTACAAGGATTTGCCCTTCACAGTTCTTCCTCTGAAAAATATTCCTCCTGAGAAAACAGATGGCAGCATCCTCTACCGCGCCGATGTTTGAGAGCAGTCGATTACTCAGATTATACTCAGATAAACAGTTACTCTGCTCAGTTCTTAAAATAATCTGTTTAAATCATGGCTAATTATTATTTAGCAAATTGAACTCATTGAGTACTTCAGAAATGCCTACTTCACTGTCAGAATGAATGCTTTAGCAATACCACAATGTGATGAGCTTGCTTTATCCATTACATAGGATGCTATCAAGTAGGCCTGAATTAAAACAAATAATTTTTTCCTATGGTAGCTTAAAACAATACAAAGCAACTTTGAAGCTTCAGTCTTCAGAGAGATACTCCTTGAGCATGTAGAGTTGAGGTTCAGGGAGATGCCCACTTAGCAATGGAGCTGGGGTTTGAGGGAGATGCCCATGATCACGTGGAGCTGAGGTTCAGGGAGACACCCCTTCAGCATGTGGCTCTGAGCTTCAGTTAGACACCGGTGTGCACTGGGAGCTAAGGTTCAGGGAGATGCCCCTTCATCATGTGGAATTAAGTTTTAGGGAGATGCCTTTGAGCATGTGGAGCTAAGGTTCAGTTAGACACCCATTAACACACGTAGCTGAGGTTCAGGGAGACACCCCTGAGCATGTGTAGCTGAGGTTCAAGGAGGGGCCCGTGAGCTGAGGCTCAGGGAAACACCCATGAGCACGAGAAGCTGAGATTTGGGGAGATAACTGTTAGCATGTGGAGCTAAGGCTCAGGGTGATGCCTGTGAGCACATGAGCTGAGGTTTAGGAAGAAGCCTATGAGCACGTGGACCGAGGTTAAAGGAGACGGCCCTGGGCACATGGAGCTGAGGTTCAGGGAGACACCCATGATCGTGTTGAGCTGAGGTTAATGGAGATGGCCCTGGGCACATGGGGTGGAGTTTCAAACTAACACCCCTTCAGCATATGGTGCTCAGATTCAGGGAGACAGCCTTTTAGCACATAAATCTGAGTTTCAGTTAGATATTCACGTGGAGGTGAGGTTCAGGGAGACACCCGTGAGCATGTGGAGCTGAGGTTCACTAAGATGCCCTTTCGGCACGTGGAGATGAGCTTCAGTTAGATGCCTGTGAGCAGGTGGAATTAAGATTCTGGGAGATAACTGTTAGCACATGGAGCTAAGGCTCAAGGAGACTCCCCTGAGCATGTGGAGCTGAAGTTCAAGGAGATACCATGAGCACGTGGAGCTGAGGTCCAGGGGAACACCATGAGCACATGGAGCTGAGGTCGAAGGAGACACCATGAGCACGTGGAGCTGAAGTCCAAGGAGACACCATGAGCACGTGGAGCTGAGGTTCAGGGAGACACCATGAGCACACGGAGCTGAGGTCAAGGGAGACACATGAGCATGTGGAGCTAAGGTCAAGGGGGACACCATGAGCACGTGGAGCTGAGAGGTTCAGGGAGACACCATGAGCACGTGGAACTGAGGTTCAGGGAGACACCATGAGCACGTGGAGCTGAGGTCCAGGGAGACACCATGAGCACGTGGAGCTGAGGTTCAGGGAGACACCATGAGCACGTGGAGCTGAGGTTCAGGGAGACACCATGAGCACGTGGAGCTGAGGTCAAGGGGGACACCATGAGCACGTGGAGCTGAGGTCCAGGGAGACACCATGAGCACGTGGAGCTGAGGTTCAGGGAGATGCTTGTGAGTCCGTGGAGTTAAGGTTTAGGGAGAAGCCCATGAGCAGGGAGAGTTGGAGTTCTGGTAGATGCCTATGAGCACGAGGATCTGAACTTCAGTTAAATACTCTGTGAGCACCCTGAGTGGAGGGTTAGGAAGACGCCTGTGAGCACACGTGGAGTTGAGGTTGGGTGTCCAAGGTCAGTGTCTTCTCTGGACCTTGATCTGCTATGTTTCTCTGGTTACTTCACAAACCTGTGCACGCTCTGGGACTTGAGGCAGGAACCTTCCTGAACAAATCTCTTCTGTCTTTTGTGCACATCTTATCTCTTTTGAACCTGTAGCTTTTGTGCTGCTCTCTAGTTGCTCGGTGTTTCTACTATACAATGGCTTTCTCACCCAAGCCTGGGCTCCCACAAACTGCCCTGTTCTCCCCTTCATGCGCAACTCTGCGACAGAGCCCCATTCCCACATTCAAGATGATTTCTTCCACATGAAAGAAAAGCGGTGTGCAGAGACAGATTCCCACTAAAGCATGAATGATTCATAGTCATCTTCTTCATTTCAAATACAATTGACTATTTCAAAAAGTTCTGACTTAAAGTGAGTAATTTCAACTGCTATTATAGACATATTTGGGGAACGAGATAGGTAGGAATTTATGCTTTTTTTACTGGTAGAAATTTTACCTAAGCCAGGCACAGTGGCGCCTCTCTATAATCCCAGTACTTGGGAGGGTAAGCCAGGAGGATGACAGGTTTGAGGCCAGCCTCAGCAACTTAGTGAGACCCTATTTCAAAATAAAAAATAAAATAGGGCTGGGGGTATAGTGTGGAGGTAGAATGCCCCTCGGTTCAATCCCCACTACAAAAAAAAATTATCTACTTCACATTGATAAAACATCTTTAATTTATAATTATCTATTTATAATTAAGACCAATATAGTAAAATATTTCAATCAAAGAAAATGAACTAATAATAAAACTAATTGCTACTTATTAGATCAATTCACTGGCTGGCAAAGTAAAGAAGAAACTTTCTCAGTGGAAGATTTCAACACTTTGGATTTTAATTGTTCAGGATTATTATTTTCAGAATTGTAGAAAATCCTTAGGGATTTTGTTCAATTGTCCATGCTGGCCCAATTTAGGGAGGCCCTCAGACTGCTCTGCACAGCCTGAGGCCTTCCCAAACTCCGTTTCCATTCCAACCAGAGCTATACTTACTCTTCCTCATAAAATTCCTTTGAGAATGAGACTGGTGAATAGAACAATTAAAAACAAAAACAAAAACAAAAAACACTGCCCTAGATGAAATTTACGATGGCCCTTTCCTGTATGCAAAGACTTTATTTCCTTTCCATAAAACTCCTCCCCTTTGTATGAATCATAATTTTCATTTTCTGTGTCTTTGATGTTTTGACATCCTCAAAACCCTGTGGCCCAGGAGAGACCACCCCTCCAGGGCTGTGACATCCTTGGAGACAGCTGAGGGCTCTGCGGGCGTTTCACATGCAAGCCAGCCCCTCTGAGCCCAACCTTATCCAACTCCCACCCATGAAGCCAGTGCTTCCCCTCCCCCAGCCATCCCAGCTCCAGAAGAATGGAGACCATGGGCACTATTCAAGCTGACCAATCGAAAACTGTCCACCCCACCTTGCTTTTCCTATGCACACTCCAAGAAAGCTTAAGGACATTGGTGCTCCCCGCGGGCCAGATGTGGCTTAATACATTCTCTTCCAATGGCATCAGCCTCTTCATGTACTCAGAGGCACCTCTATAAATGAAATCTCAGCAGCATTTCGGAACACTCTCTCCCCGATTTAGAGACTTCCTCGTCAACACTCCATAGTGTTGACTCCATCAAACCTCAAAACTTCCTCAAGGTGCAGCCGGGTCCTGCTTAACCTGCCAGCTCTAGGATTGTCCCGAATGTCCTGAGCTCAGGTGGCTCACAACAAGTGGGGTCCACTTTGTTCCCTGTTCATTAGATTATACTCATCTCAGTTGTTTCATTCATTATGTATATTCTATGCATACTTATTCAGTCCTACGTACCAGGACCTGCCGCAGGCCTCAGAAATAAGTACCAAACACAGTGAACAAAAGCCCCTGCCCCTGGTGGCTCCTATGCTTTTGTCTGTGTGACCTCCCCAAGCAGATGATAAGTCCCACAGCAGGAAGTTGGTCCATTTGGTTCCATCTTTCCATGGAACTTAGTAAAAATAATTAAATCCACTACAGAAACCATAGAAAATGAATGGCAAAGCTATTTCATGTCTTAATGTCAAAACCCAGAGTAAAAGTTTTTTTTAATTTTACTAGGTATTCAAAGAATAATAGCTTCTTTATACATTTCCTGTTCATATTTCAGATTCTATTTAGAATCAAAGACCCAAAATTTTAGAGGAAAAAAGTATACTAATATTTTACAACCTTATTCTATAATCAACATAATATCATTAAATTTTTCTCACACTTTTCTTCTTAAATAGCTCCTTTGCACTTTTTAAGAAGAGCTTGTCGAAATTCCCAAATTTACCTACATAAATTCCCTTCCAATGCAAAACTTCAAGGAGATTTTTAATAGGGGAAATATTACTCTGCCAACTCCCTCTTTATCTTTCCAAGTTCAGAACACTTTTCCCCCAACCTCATTGTAGATATAGGGAGCCCAGCAAGGACAGGCTGGTTCATTCAGACCAATCCTCCCACTGAAAATTACGAAAAGTACTGAAGAAAATGTTTTAATCTTTATTAAAAACATCAATAAGCCAAAACATAATGATGCATTATCAGGCCAAAACCAAGAATAAATGAGAACAAAAAAGTAGGCCAACCACTAGATGCTGCTTTTGTTCAAGAGCATCTGCCTATTTGGACTGTGAAACTGAGCTGCAGCTTCAATGGACTCCTGCAATGAGGTAGATGAAACCAGGTCCCAAAGCCCATCAAATGTGGAGAATAGGGAAACCCCAAATTAAACTGGAACACAAAGGGCTACACCAGAGGTAAGCCTGTCCCCTCCCATCGCCCTCAGAGGGCCACAGGAAGAGCAACTATAACCCAGCACAAAGCAGGGCAGAAGGGAAAGGAAAAGAAAGCCTACAGGAAGATCTGAAGCCCAAATGTGCAGCCCAAATTATAACTGTGCCCCAAATTTAATTTAGAGTATTACCAAACTGATATTGAACCTAAGCCCCCCCCCCCAGGAAGCAAATATGTCTTCTCCAAAGAAAAATACTTTCATCTTATTAGGCCATTGAGAATCTTCAGAAAAACTTATTTCAAGTGCTGCAAATAGCACAGAATCAAAGATACACACGCACACAAAGAAACAAGGCACCATGAGCGGGAAGTACAAATAGAAAAGTCAGATACACATGCAGACTTAGATATTGGAAGCCACACTAATTATTTATTTATTTATTTATTTATTTATTTATTTTTGCAGTACCGGGGGTTGAACGCAGGGGCGTTCTACCTCCGCACTACGCCCCCAGCCCTATTTTTTATACTTTATTTTGAAACCGGGTCTCACAAAGTTGCGGAGGGTCTCACTAAGGAGAGAGAGAGAGAGAGAGAGAGAGGGAGAGAGAGAGCAAGAGAGCTGAGGCTGGCCGTGAACCCGGATCCTCCGGTCTCTGCCTCCCAAAGTACTGGGATTACAAGCGTGCGCCACCACGCCCAGCCCACACTAATTATTAAAGAAAACTGCATATAATATTTAGAGAAATTTTAGTCGGGCATGGTGGTGTGTGCCTGTAATCCTAGTACATGAGGGGCTGAGACAGGAGGATTGCAGGTTTGCAGTCAGCCTCAGCAATTTAGTGAGGCCTTCCGCAATTTAGTGAGGCCCTATTTGAAAATAAAGAATAAAATAGGGCTGGGGTGTAGCTCAGAGGCAGAATGCCCCTGGGTTCAATCCCCAGTACCTACCATACACAACAAAAAAAAAAAAATTAAAGAAATTTTAAAATCTTGAAATATCAGAAAGGGGCAAGAATCCATAAAAAATTATCAAAGTAATTTTTTAAAACAGGCAATATCACCAGAAATTTAAAATATAATAAGCAGTATAAAAAGATAAACATTTTTATTTCCATAATTGAACTCAGTTCCTGAGTTCTTATTTCTACTAATGGTGGAAATTTTAACATGTATTCATGATTAAATGTAACTTGATCACCTTCAGGTTAAACTCAGCCTCTTTGGGGTAAATAATGACCTGCTACTCAGTAACTCAGAACTACTCTTAAGTTCCAGGGCCTGACACATCCTCAGAGGGTGTTTGGTCTATGAGGTCTGTCTTTTACTTGGTATTAGGTTTATTGCATAAACTCTATGCTCTGAGACTTCCATGCTTTGTTTTGATAATCGAGCTTTGGAGATTAAAAACAAACAATAACAAAAAACCTCTCTTATAAAGAACCTTGCTCTCAGGGCTGAAAGCTCTGGCTTTGAAGTCTATATTTCAAAACTCAAAGCTAGGCCGGGCGTGGTGGCGCACGCTTGTAATCCCAGTACTTTGGGAGGCAGAGACCGGAGGATGGGGGTTCACAGCCAGCCTCAGCTCTTTCTCTCTCTCCGTCTCTCTCTCTCTCTCTACCTAGTGAGGCCCTCTGCAACTTCGTGAGACCCAGTTTCAAAGTAAAGTATAAAAAAATAGGGCCGGAGGCGTAGCGAGGAGGTAGAACGCCCCTGGGTTCAATCCCCGGTACCGCAAAAAAAAAAAAAAATTAAAAAAAACTCAAAGCTAAGGGTAGTACTCTGTTCCCACCAATGTCTTTGTGTTTTCTCTTCCCTAAAGTGTGTATTTCTCCCAAGATAAGGGCAAAGGAAAATTACTAAGAAAGAAAAATATAGCCAGTAATATTTCAAAATACTACTCCGTTGCACCAAAAACCTTTCTCACCCAGTCTCTACAAAAGGAAAACATATCTAACAATAAATTGGTATAACAAAATGATCACATGACCAAAAAAGATTGGGTTGTAGAATTTCGTTATATACAAATTTAATCAGTTCATAGGTCTCAAGAACAGACCACTGGCAAATTAATTTACCATGTATTAATTTACCATGTACTTCTTGCAACATAGATCAAAACGTTATTGCAATCACTGAAATTTGTAGCTGGTAGCTATGAAGGTAAAGAGAAACTTTTTTGGTGCATTTTTTTTTTATTTTAAGACCGGATCTTGCTAAGTTGCCTAGGCTGACCTCAAACTTGTAAACCTCCAGCTTCAGCCTCCAAACATCTGAAATTGCAGGCCTGTGACACCATGCCCATCAGAATGAAACTTCTTTAAAATCTCAAAATCAAGAGTGCTATACTTAGATTGCAAGGGTCTTTATGTCACCCTTTTATATCCATGGAAAGGTGTTGTCCTTAATGAGAATTATGCCATAAATTGACGATTCAAAAATGACTACTTATCACCCGAAAGTATTACAATATCTAGCTTTATTAAAACTAGTTTGGGGTTCTTTGAAGCAGAAAACTATGTTCACACAGCAGAATACAAATCCCAAGATCTAGCTTTCCTTCAAGGATAAAAAATACATATATAAAGAGAAAATAGATGAAATCTTCCAACTTTATATTTGGAAAGAAATTCAGAGATGATTTTCCTGCCAGCAGTCTTGGGTGTCGAGCAAGCAGATAAAGCTATCAGAAAGGATTAATTGGATCCCAACCCTTTAGTAATTGAGCTGCCACTTTTGGCATGCCAGCTATTAAAGTTTTAGATGAGAATACAGTGCCTCATTCCGCTAGAATTGAAAGTCTGCAAACTGGAAAAAGCACAAGGAATTCAAGCAGACACCTGGTTTTGCTTGCATGTTCCTGATGGTGACTATAGGTAAAGCCCAGGTCAGTCCTGGGGAATAGCATTTATTCTTTACGTCTATACTGAAAACAACAATGAAAATGCTCAGATTCCGGGGGATTTAGGTGTGCAGAAAAAGATTCACCTAGAGCTGAAACTTTCGATAACTGTAGAGCCTTTCCATTTTTTAAGATTTCAGTTAACAAGTTCTAGAAATTGTTTCACAAAGTAAATCCACCCATTATTAAGTCATTTTCAGGGTGTTAGAGGAGAGGGTGCCAGTGTCATGAAGATTGCTGTGGTTTCCACAGCAACCATGGCTCTGTCTGCTGGAATCCTCACACTGTGCTTTATTCTGCCTGTGCCAGTAAAGGCAGACCATGTGTACCTGTTGGTGCATACAGGTACACACATCTACCCGTGGATAGGGTATTTTACCTAAGAACCAGGATTTCCTTCTTACGTGTCATGATCTAATTAAACCGCAAGCTTGGAACCAACAGAGCCTTTTTCAGGGCTTTCAAATTCCATGCAATGTAACAAAATATTCTCATAATGAAAATTATGATCAATTACACATTAGAAATCAAATGGTGGCATATCAGAATAGCCCAAATCCCCCAAGTTTACAACTAGCAACAGTGTGTCACTGATCCAAAAGACAAAAGTCTTC
This sequence comes from Glis glis, assembly GCA_004027185.1. NCBI lineage: Eukaryota > Metazoa > Chordata > Mammalia > Rodentia > Gliridae > Glis > Glis glis. The sequence goes on from PVJS01005021.1 coordinate 25,171, forward strand.
TCCTGGGCCCACTGCTAATTTCAGAAACTGGGCTGATAGAATACGAGGATATTGCAGCTCAATTTGCCTTGAAACCCGGTCTCTGGGGCCCACACAGCAGTGCTTTGGGCCTTCCAACTGAGCTTCTCAATTGCTTGTGATTCTTGATAAATTGGTTGATCGGCTCAATGTGGCCATCACCGCCAGGTGTCAGTGCCTGGTTGATTGCTCCGTAGTGCAATTAGCAGCTGAGGTACTTGGAAAGCTGGTCCCCACTATGGGCTCCATCCCAACTGCTCTAGAGTTTCTGGCTCCACTGTTTCCTATGGCAAGATTTCCTCCTAAATGAAACCACTTTTTTCACTTTTGGGGTTCACCTATCAACACATCCAACAACTATTTATAGAGTATGGATTTTTTTTGCTTACTAGGAAAATAGCCTGCCGGGGAAGGAAGGCAAAGATAACCCCAGAGTTGTGGACTGAGGTAGTTTGAGCGCCATGCTCATACCTGGGGATGTTTGGATGGAAAGACAGCTTTGTGAGAAAGATGATAAGCTCAGTTTAGGATGTGTTGATGCTATAGGGCCTTTAAAACAAACAAGGAGAGCTGTCCAGTAGGTGTTTGAATATGCATGGGTCTAGAGCTCAAAGCAAAGGAGGAAACAGTTCTGAAAATCTGAAAGTCACTATCATATAGAGTGAAGTCAAGGCGGGGGGGGGGGATATAATCACTCACCCAGCAAGGACTGGAGACCACACACCTCTGTGTACCAGCGCCTCACACTCTGCCTGGAACAGTCGGTGCTTTAGCAATGCAATTCAATAAATGGTCATGACATACAATCAACTTTAATTTTTAAAACTTTCTGAATATAAGACATCGAAAGATAAAAATCATTATGGTATTGATATGCATCAACTAAGTTTTTAGAAAAGCAGTACTAGAACAAATCATAGAAATAAGAAAAAAAAAGTTGGGCAGAATAATAACCACACAGAAGACAAGTATAGCACATTTCGCTTGAACACAGTAAGGCACAGTCACAGTCCAAACATCACCAAAGGAGACTGCAAACACTAGTTTATAGTCAGCATTTGTATAGTGCTATGCTGGTGCAGTTAAAATTTGATAATCATATTTGTCTATGCATAATAATTAGCAAGAGACAAAGGGATTAAAGGATAGTTGAAGAGAAGCTGGAGCGAGCAACCTGTAAGCCAGTGGCTGGCCCTGCACAGCCCTGTCCTGGTGGATGCTTTCATTCCCATGTTTCCCTCACAGAGCTCAAATGTGGGGCATGACAAAACTCCTCTTGTGTATTATTATAGTAATTTTGTAATTATTTCTATAGAAAACCTTCTGTATCTTGTCGTTCTTTTATCGAACATAGCATTTAAATGTAGGAACACATTCTCTGGACCAGTGTCTGCCACAGTAGGAATGGATATCGGCAGCACCATTGCTCAAAGAAAGGGTGTACCCAGCACTTTCCAAGCATGTCCTTTCCCCCCTCTTGATTAAATTATTCTTCATCTCTTCAGTGCATTGGAATATCTAGAAGGTAAAACACAAGAGATATTTGTTCAATTTTTGCATATAGCACCAGTCATTAGTGCAAGGCTGAAAGATCTGAAGTGAGTAGTTTTATCACCAACTAATCATGAGCACCTGTCTGAAGTCAGACTGGGTCACGCTGCAGGGGAATGCACGGTGGTGGAGGCTCTCAGAGGAGGGTCTCCCACCTGCCTGGGCCCCTTGTCTTGTCCATAAAGTGAGGGATTGAGTTGGCTGTTGTAAACCCCTTCCAGCTCTGTAATTTTATGACTCTACCTTCAGGAACATTTTATTGTTTTAAACCATGTATGTTTTATTAAATTTGACTTTGCTTCATTATTTTATTATAGCTGTTCTGTATTAAATACCAAATTTTGATATACTAACTATGTCTCCATGTCTGGTGGAAGGCAAGGGCTGGAGGCATAGCACTAACGGGAATATGATCTGCTTATCATAGCACTTCCATTCTGGGCATTACCATGGTCCAGGGGGGTCCAGGAACTGGCCCCAGCATTTGTGCTATCTCATTTAATCTTCACAGGAACCCGATATAGTAAACACTAACGTCCTCATTTAGGAAGCATGGGGCTGAGACTTGGGTGAGTTGTGGTTTGACAGCTGGGGCTGCAGCAGCCCCATGCTCCTGCGGGCCTGCCTCCTGAGCCTGTGCCTTGACCATAATAGCACGATAGCACATCTGGATTTCGGCAGGGATGTTTACCCACAAAACAAAACTTGAGAGGTGTGCAGGGGAGGGAAAACCAAAGTCTGCAAAGTGCAGTAAGGCTGCAGGAGGCGTGGTGTCCACGGAGGAGGATGGACGTAGGGAGATGAGTGCTGGCATCTGTCACCCCTGGAATCCTTAGTGCAATGTTCTCCTGTCTTCCTCACAAGACCAGGCATGACAGGATTATGTGGATATTTTCCTTCCAACAGGTCTAGTGGTGCAGTAAGGAAAAATAGTGGAGCATCTATGAGACCAGGAGGTGTGGAAATGGCCCCAGTGAAGTCGTTTATGCTGGAGCTTCTCCCGGTGGCTTAGGAAAGGAGCAACAGAGAGGCTCCACATGGACGGAAGGCAGAGGAGAGAAGGCAAACCAGGAAGAGATAGCCCAGGCCTGACAATGAGGAGGACATCCCAAATGCAGCCAGTGCCGATACCCTACAATGTCAGACCCTCTCATCTCACAGGGTACAGGCCTCAGCGGTAACCAGGTCCATATGTAATAAAGCTTTTAAAGATCTTAGTAAAAGGGGATATTGAAACATTAGAAGTGAATGGCTTTCATCAAACACAGCTGGCTCTTATAAAGTATTCTTAAAAATTTTTAATTTAAATCCAATCAAACTTCTATATTAACCACCAGTTTACAATATATATAGGAAATAGAGAAATAGATTAAATTATTGCTGAAGTAATCAGCCAAATTATATATTCTTTAGAAGTGGTGCAGTTTCTCTAACCAGAAATGACCCCATTTCTCCAAGAAATTAATGCGATTAAATAAGAGGAGATGGATTATAGGATTAAACATATTTAGTAGATACTAACTTAAAAATAAGTTGTTGGTTTAATAAAATCTAGTGATTTCTCCAAAGTATAAATAACTGGACAAGAGAATACAGGGGCTTATATATGGATATTCATTGCTCTGTTGGTTGTGATGGTGGAAATACTATGCATCCATTGGAAGAGATGCAGTATTGAAGCAGAAAAAATAAGTTAAAAGGGAGAAAACAGGTTACAGGCAGTAGGTATGATATGGTAGGGTAGAGCAATCAGAAAACCTATATTTTAATGTAAAGGCTCCTCACTGTTGGATCTTGAGCAAATTAACCTCTCTGAGACTTGCTTTCCTCACCAGAAATGAGGATGATTATCATCCTATGTCACAGGGATGCTGTAGTATTAAACACAACGGCATCCAACACAGGCCTGCACTTTCTAGAGTGAGCACTGCTATGTAGAGAGGAAATTATGGAGAGGTTTTCTCTCCTCCTATTTTAAATAGATTTCCATCATCATTCAAATGGCATTCCATGCCATTTCCATTGTAGGAGTATGTGTTTGTATGTCATTGTTTTTAAATTAGTACACTACATTTCAGAGCAGTTTTCTGTGCAGAGCCACACTGAACAGACAGTACAGCATTCCCACATACCCACCCACACAGGTGCAAGGCCCTCCCTCCACCAACAGTAGGTCCTCTCTAGGACATGAGTTGGTAGGTGTGACTTCAAATTTTCAAGTAAATGGCTACTTTCACCTGCTAATTTGATATTTATTTGTACAATCATCAGGAAGATGATTGGTGTGATGTTTTTGTGTGTGTGTGTGCTGGGAAGCACCCTGCCATGAGTTATGCCCCCAGCCCAATTTGTATAATTTTTATCCTTTAAGAACTTATATTAAACTCCTATTTTCCTGTTTAAGTAACATGTGGTAAATACTTGAAAAGAAAGCATACTTTCTGTTTGTAGGGTTCTATACGATCTATCATTTTTGCTATATATTTCAAAATTTTTCATTAGAATTGTGGATTTGTCTTTTTCTTGTAATTTTTCTTATAATTTTCTTGTATTTTCAAAGTTATATGGTGATCCTCTTGTTCCTTAAGGAACTTCTTTGCCTTGTGTTGTATTTTCTATGTCGCTATTTACATAAGATAACACAGGGAACAATAGAGTGAAGGAAAAAGGAAAGAGGAAGGAAGGAAGGAAGGAAGGAAGGAAGGCAGGCAGGCAGGCAAAAGAAGCCTTCTCTGGTCCTTGATTATCCATCCTGAGCTCAGTTCAGTTTAGTAACAATTTCTTATGCCTCTGCTATGTGCCAGGCGCTGTTCAAGGAACTAAGGAAATCAAGATAGGCCAGACATGGTCCATGGTGAAGGGAAACCTAACCTGTAATTAGCGAGCAAAACCATGCGTTATGCAGGTTTATGCCAAAGGTTGAAAATAGGTAGCCATAGGCATGTGCCCACATGGCCTGTTTATTTTTCATCCAGAAATTTCAAATAGAATCATGAATTTGTGGTTCTCTGGAAGAGTCAACAGATGCAGGGAGTACAACATGGTGGACCTACATCCCTACAAGGCTGCAGCCCACTGGAATGAATAAGCCCGGCTCTCGGTAGGTGGCCTGTGTTCTCCCCAACTCCTGCAGTCTGCACCCAGCCTGCGTCACACCCTATGTTGCCTGATGAGCTGTGTAGAACTGGAAGCCCTCACCCTGTCCTGCACCAAGCAGTTGCCAGCAAGAGGACTTTCTGAATGAACCTTGTTCACCTGCCAGTGATTAAGGGTGTGTCTTGATCCTCCTTTGTATCTAAAGGCAAGATCCTACACAAAATTATCTTAGTAAGTACAAAACCCCATGCAGCAGAGCCTCAAGAGACTAGGGCATCAAGGAATGGTCTTGAGGTATTCCTGGTTTTAAAAAGTATACTAAATATGTGAAACTGTCTTCAGTATGTTAGGCCAGATTACTCTGTTAAAAGAGCAGTTCCTGAATTTGTATTTGTTTACAATAGCAACCTACATGCTTATACCATTTGTTAGATCCTTTCAGAAAATGGCCTATAAATGTTGTTCATGGGAAGGAAAAAAGATATTTGCTGTTAACCAGAGAACATCTGTAAAGTAATTGCCCATACAGTCATCTCCTCACTTCAAAGGTGTGATGCAGAGTTCTCTATATCTGAAAAAGACAGCTACTAAAGGCAAGATGCTAAACTGAACTCTGTAAAGAAAAACATACTCTGAAAATGAATTGCCCAGATTCCTCCTCTCAGGTGAATTCAGAATCTGAGGTTAGTTCTGTTAACATTTTCAGAAAATGACAAAAGCATTTGAAAGTACAATGCGTCCATGCACTTAATTTTCCAAGGTTCAAATACACCAACTTTATTATACATGGTTTGTACATTTCGAAACTCTAAAATTCTCTTCTCCAGTTCAATGAAAGGGTTATTTTCAAAAACCAAGGCATAGTGGGAATGTCTGATGACCTTTTGAAAATAGACTTCTCAGTTAAAAACTGTCAATGATATCGTTTTACTTGCATTTCCATCTATACAGATAGCAATTCTTCCTTAAACAATTGTCAGGATAACTGACAGAGTATTTATTTACCTGTATTTTCTCTCTGATTGTCATCCTGTGAGACCGAGGTGGAAAGGAGGAAGCTATTGATTTGGACCTTGAGCTGAATCCATAGCTTTGATCTAAGTTCGATCAAGTGATTGGAATCCAATGTGGTACCTTTCAACATAGACTGAATCAAGGAAGAAAGGTCAGCCATAATCAAGTGACTCAAGTACTTGAGCTACAAGGTACAGAGCACATGACTGAATGAATAAGAAGTTTATTCCATCAATCATTACATTGAAAGAAATTGTTTCTCAAATTCTCTTCCATGAACATTCACTTTCCAAACTCCTTTCCCTCTTATTAACCTAAGAATACATGGTAGAGGAATCATTGCATTAAAGCTCACAGTAAGCAATGGTTAGCAATGGCGTGGGATGGATTTCCCAAGAGCTGAGGCTGATTGACCATAGAGCTAGGGGCAAATCATATCACAAAGCACTGTAGACTCGAACTAGAGGTCCCATAGCAGGACGTACCACAATATCTTAGAAACATGGACCACCGAGCAGTCTCACTGCTGGAGGCAACCCCCCCTGGCTCTTCTCTGTTTTCCAGTGCTCCGAAGCATTTCTGAGGCAACACTGACTCTCAGCATCATCCCATCCACCCACCCCAGCAAGCATTGGGATGGCATCCGCATTTATAGCCAAGCTTTTATTTTTATTAAGAAGGAAGGAACATGGGGAATCAGAGATCCTAAGCTCCTTCCCAGGTGTCAAACTGTGTTTGGACAAAAACTGTTCCCCTTGGCCTGAATTTGTGCAGTTTGCCATTCTCCAAACACACTCTTCATTCTCTTGCCTCTGGTTTTTAAGCTCGAGAGTCTGCATACCTCTTTTTTTTTTTCTTGGTAAACTCTAACTGGACCTCACCTTTGCAGCCTATACCTCACCTGCTCTGAAAAATCCTCGCTCACTCCCTTCCTTGTGACTTTTTTTTTTTTTGGTCTATATAAAATAACTAAGTCACTTTAAAGTGATCATTGTCTTATACGCCTATCTATTCACATTGTGAGTGCATATGCCATGTCTTCACCCTGCTGAATGCCACAGGTTGAGCTGAGGCTCAGGAAGTACGATGAACGAATGACTGTATCCATGCTAGAACTGCACCAGAATGTTAGCTCATTAGAACAGAGACTGCTTATTTATTACCAAAAGGTATACCGGGCCAGGCGTGATGGCGCACGCTTGTAATCCCAGTACTTTGGGAGGCAGAGACCGGAGGATCCGGGTTTGTGGCCAGTCTCTCTCTCTCTCTCTCTCTCTCTCTCTCTCTCTCTCTCTCCCTGTCTGTCTCTCTCCCTCTCTCTCTCTATCTCTATCTCTCTCTCTCTCTACTTAGTGAGGCCCTCCGCAACTTCATGAGACCCGGTTTCAAAATAAACTATAAAAAAATAGGGCCGGGGGTGTAGCATGGAGGTAGAACACCCCTGGGTTCAATCCCCGGTACCGAAAAAAAAAAAGGTATACTGGTTCCTGTGATTCACACGCACATCATTTGTTTGTTTGTTTGTTTGTTTTTGTGGTACTGGAGATTGAGCCCAGGGGCATTCTACCTCTGACCTACACTCCCAACCCTATTTTATTTTATTTATTTTTTATGTTGAAACAGGGTTTCACTAAGTTGTGGAGGGCCTCACTAAGTTGCTGAGGCTAACCGCAAACTTATGATCCTCCTGTCTCAGCCTCCCAAGTACTGAGATTACAAGCATGCGCCACCATGCCTGGCCCAAATCCTCTTTAAATAAGGGAAGTAGAAAAGCAAATGTTCTAGCACCTAGCAATAACTTAATAAATGTTTCATCAATGAATTAATTTTTTAATGAAAATAAATTTCTTGTATTAAGCAATTTTATTGGAAATCAAAATTAGAATTTCCTTAAAAGAAAATAATCAATTCAACACTACAAAGATTTTCATTCAAAAATATTTGGATCCTATTCTTGAGGCTGAAGGAATCGAGGGCAAAGTACATACAGGCCTTGGCAGCAATACAACTGTAACAAGATGGCATCTTTAAAAATTAGTTTTGTGCTTCTTTTCCCAACTTTTTCTTATGCAATTACATTGTCTCAAGGGAAGTAAGATGGTTAGATTAAGAATAAAAGGGAATAAGTGATACATCTTCATCTCTGTGACTCTGAAGCTTTTGAGAATCAAAGAGACATCTTGAGGAAGCCTGAAGATCATGACATAGAAATCAAAGGAAATTAGATAAGGGCCCAACCACCAGCCTCCACCCCTCCCACAGAGGACCAGCAGATGCAGAGATGCTGCAGAGCCTGGAGCCAGGCAGGGGGAGAGGAAGACCACCTGTGGGTGCCGTGGGGAAGAAGCGTGGTGGAGGTGAGGATGGCCAGTATCAGAAGAGCCCAGAACAGCCGAGTCCAGTGCCACGTCACAGGGAGCTGAGGTAGCTTCCTCACTTAGAAGAGCCATGAGAACAGCAAGGTGGAGGGAGGGATCTTTCTATACCTTCTATCAGCGGGTGCTCTCATTCCACCGGTGGCTTTTCCAGCCTAAGGACAGGCACCTGTGTCCCAGGACTTCTGAACTCCATCCATACAGCCCCATGTAAACAACCCCATTTTCCAGTTGTCCAGGGTACCCCATGCCTCTTACCAGTCCCTCGAGCAGGGTGGATGCACACCCTCGACCTTCAGGGTGGCAAGAGGAAGACTGAGGCCAGCACAGGTGCTTTGGAATGCCGCTTAGTGATCAGATTACCCCACTACACACTTTACACACTTTTTTTTTTTTTTGCGGTACTGGGGATTGAACCCAGGGGCATTCTACCTCTGAGCTACACCCCCAGACCACTTTTTTTATTCTTTTATTTAGAAAAAGGGTCTCACTAAGTTGCAGAGGGCCTCACTAAGCAGCTGAGGCTGGCCGCGAACCTGCGATCCTCCTATGTCAGCCTCCCAAGTACTGGGATTACAAGCATGCGCCACCACTCCCGGTGGACAGCACCAGCAGTCTGTGGTCCAAGGAGGAGGGTGACAGGCCATGTGGTTGACCAGTTGGTTATAGTGGTGCCAAATGGATTCTGATGGGTGAGTGGGATATTTAGTAGCTGGCATGACTTCTGACTCTGAGAGTCTATAGTTCTATGAATTAAAGGATTCATTCAATCAATCCACAATTATAGAGCATCCACCATCTGCCATGTACTGTGTAAAGTGCTAGAGATGTAATGGAGCAAAATGACACACGGCCTCTCTCATGAACCATGCAGTCTACAGGAAGAAGATGGACTTCAGTCAAATATCAGACAAGCAAGCATACATTTCAATGATAAGTGTAACTGAGGAGAACTTTATTAGGGGCATACCTGGGCAGGAATGTGAAGATGGTTCTCTCAGGATGTGTCTCTTGACCAAAGATCCAAAGGATATGTAGGACTATCCAGGAGAGAAAGGAGCATCCTCTCCTCACATTTCCAGGTAAAAAAACAATGTATATCCTTGAGAGGCAATATGGCGTAGTCATTAAAAGATAGAATTGAGTTCCATATCTTTCACTTACCAGTTGTGTGTCCTTGAACAATTTGTTGAAGCCCTCAACCTGAAAGTTCTTACCTGTAAAGTTAGGAAAATACCATGGGGTTGATGGCTAAGACAAATGAGACAATGGATATAAAATGATTCACCTCAGCCAAATATATAGTGTTTATTAAGCTTTGGCTATAATCCATAAATGAACATGGCATGGCAATGATAACTTCACTTAGAACATAAGCCTTTTAAGCTGCAAACTAGTCGATTCTGGGATGCCGAGTACCTACCCCAGCATCAAGGCTGGGGCGGCAAGTGGTTAATGATGGGGTGAGAATCCTGGTCCACAACTTGCAATGAAAGAAATCACATGATCTTCATCTTTATTTAAGTCTAATTAAATCTTACTCTTACATAGGCCAAGGTTTTTTCCTAGATCAAATAATTATTCCATATCAAGAAATTCTATCTCAATTATTATTGGATTCCTTCATCCCCTCTAATCCATTAAAGTCATTACTGATAAATTCATTGTCCAAGATAGCTTTACCACTTGGTGGCCCACAACTCCTCTGGTCAAGGTCTCTGTCCCTTTCCTGGTCTGGGGCACTCTTTTTCCTCCTCCTCCTCCTGTTCCTCCTCCTCCTCCTCCTCTTCTTTCTCCTCCTCCTCCTCTTCCTCCTTCTTCTCCTCCTCCTCCTCTTCCTCCTTTCTCTTCTCTTCTTTCTCCCCATCTTCCAAAGCAAAAGCCAGTGTCCTTGATGTCCCAGGCCAGAGCAAGGCCTAACAGGAGGTGGGCCTGGGTTCTACCAATGCCTCCGAGTTGGAGGACACAGAGGGCCATCCCAGCAAAGGGAGAGGTTAAAGCACAGAGGACAATGCACAGGGTGATAGTGTAGAAGGAAACCTGCACACTCATCCCAAATGGGGGTGACTGCAGAGAAACAAATGGGCCTTGCATCCAGGATGAGTGTCCAGGAGTGGCCTGTTGGTCCTTTCCTCTAGGACTAAGGAGGGAAGGTGATAGATAAGAGGTTAAGTTGGGGGTCCCACAAATCAGACCTAAAATTACCTAGATGCAGCATTTGGAGTTGGGCTAGTGGTCAAGAAGATGAAGAGGATGGACAGAGGAAAGAACAGAATGAACATAAATTACTGGATGGATGTATGGATGGAGATATGCATGAATGGAAGTATCTGGCTCTTAAAAGTTTTAAGCCAGGGGCACACACAGACTATTTTCAAGCCAGTACTTAAAGTCACTCCATCGATGAGATCTTAGCAAAGGAAGATGGCCTGCACTCGAGCTTGGTTGAGGAGGGTTTTATGAAGCTCTCATGTACTCAGAGGTGTGGGCAGGGTTAGGGACACTAACATGGGGTGGTGAGGTACCCACAAATGAGCAAGAGTAGGAGCTTTTGTTCCCCAGGCCTGAAAGGAAAAGAGCCCAGTTACTAGCAAGAACCTGGAGCCATGGAAGTAGGACCATGTAGGACTAGCCTAACTAGAGCTGCCACCTTTGAAGTCAGCTGACTTAGCCGGTTTAGAGCCATGACAAGGAACTGAGTCAGGAGAGCCACAGGGGGATAACCACTCTCCTCCAGCTCCCTCCAGCTCCTGCCACTGCCTCCAGTGGCTGAACCAATTGGAAGCCAGAGAACAAGGGAGCCTGGGCAATGTCCTCAGGCCCAGAGCAGGTGGGAGAAGAGCAGGGAGTGCGTCCAGTGGGGAGGGTGTGGTGCTGAACGTAGACACCTATGATGGATACCTAAGCCACCAAAAGGCCTTGAGAGAAGATCAAGGTCATTTTCATAAAGAAGAGATGAGTGGTCGATAGGGATAGGAGAGGGGATGGGAGGGAGGGAAGGGTGAGGCTTCAGTGGGGCCACTCTGTACACATCCAAAGGAAACAAAATCCCTATGTCAGAGAGGTGTCTGTAGCACCGTGTTCATCACAGCCCTATTCACAATAGTCAAAATATGGAAAAAAACAATTGGCCATCAATAGATTGATAGGTTTTTTTAAAAAGTATGGTCTAGCCGGGCGTGGTGGCTCACGCTTGTAATCCCAGTACTTTGGGAGGCAGAGACCGGAGGATCCGGGTTCACAGCAAGCCTCAGCGCGCATGCGCGCACGATCGATCGATTAATCGATCGATCTCTCTCTCTCTCCTCTCTCTCTCTCTGTCTCTCTTTCTCTCTCTCTACCTAGTGAGGCCCTCCGCAACTTCGTGAGACCCGGTTTCAAAAATAAAGCATAAAAAAATAGGGCCGGGGGCGCAGCCCGGAGGTAGAACGCCCCTGCGTTCAATCCCGGGTACTGCCAAAAAAAAAAAAAAAGTATGGTCTATGTACACAGTGGAATACTATTTAACTTTGAAAAAGAACAAAACTATGTAATTTGCAACAACATGGGTGAATCTAGAGGACATTATGCTAAATGAAATAAGCCAGGTACAGAAAGACAAATACTGCACTTATATGTGGAATCTACAAATTTGAGCTCATAAAGGTAAAGAGCAGAATTGTCACCAGAAGTTGGGGCAGGGTGCTAGCAGGGAAAGGAAAAATGTTGGCCAAAGGTCACAACATTGCAGTTAGACATGAGGAGTAAGTTCTCAAGATCTATTACACAGCAAAGTGACCACGGTCAACAATAATGTGTCTATTTCAAAATTGCTAAAAGAGTACAATTAAATGTTCTCACCACAAAGAAATGATAGGTGTGTGAAGTGATAGACATGCGAATTAGCCTGATTTGCTTATTCTACAATGAATACATATATATACATATATATATATATATATATATATATATATATATATATCTCAAAACCTCAATTGTGCCCCATAAATATATGCAATTATGCCAATAAAAATCTAAATTAAAGAGAAAATAGATTCAAGACTTAAATGAAAGACCTAAAACTGTAAAACTAAAAAGCAAAACCAAAAACATAGTACAACAGAATGTTTTAGAAACATGACTGAGCAAAGGGTAGAAAGGAGAGACCAGGGGGTAGGATTAATGCACAGTGTGGCCTGAAGCCCCACGCATGGCGAGTCACCTCCAGCCCTCGGGCAACCTCTCAGAGCCAACGCCACAGCGAAGGTGATCCACCAAGAGATGCTCAGATGAACCCGGATGGAACCCCGCGTTCCCACAGATGTGACCACGCAGTTTACTCAACAGCAACAGTAGGGTTAATATGACCAGCTGCACAGTTTAGTGAGAACAGTCCTCACAAGGATCCAAATTATGCTGGTGAGGTTGTAAGCTTCCTGGCTTTGACTTGAGAATGTTCTGAAGTACCTTCAAATGAAAGAATTACATTTTTAAGAAATCAGAAATTTATTTTCAAACAAGTTCTGGATAATGAGTATTAGAGGGGTGGCAAACTCAAAGAACCCCCCAAGGTAAATAACTACTAAATGTGGGTTGTCCTTTACAAACAAACATTGTAAATACAGTGGAAAGAATGGCACTGGAGGAGCGGGCTCTGGGAGCATGGTGAGGTGTGGGGAGGACCGTGTGGCCAGAGCCCTCTCACCCTGCATCACCCGCTGTTGCCAGGGCTGATCAGGGCCAGGCTGCCAGATCTGTTCCTCCCATGCACCAGTCAGGAGCTCACAGGGCAGAGGGTAAGCTCAGACTTTGTGGCCAATGGTCACATTTATTGTTAATATTTGAGTATCTTGGAGAATGCCTCCCCTTCTCAGTAAGCATTCAGAGAGAGGAGCTGTAATTTATTATATTCTAAAATACTGTAAGCAAATATTTAAGCTTAAATAAGACCTTTGTTGCCCTAGCTTGTCTTTCAACAATGTTCCTTGTTTATTGGGCTTCTGTTTCCACCAAAAAGTATATATTCCTTAACCTCTTCTTTCCTATGGTGAAGAGTGAAAATCAGCATTCTCAAGGTACTTGGGCAATGAGATAGTTTCTTCTTTAGGCATCACATCAAGTCCAGTGGCCTGTGACTATATTTACGTATAGCCAAGGCCAAATCAAAGGTTTAGGCTTCTGATTTTTATTTCTGCAACTGTTTGACGTGTACATTGGAGACATCTCATATATATGTATAAACATATACATATATAAATATATATATATATAAATTAGTGCATGTGTTCTTATCTCAAGAGAGTGAGCCCTGCATGTGCGTGTGTGTGTGTGTGTGTGTGTGTGTGTGTGTGTGTGTGCAGTTTGTACACACAACTTCTTTTTAGGCACTTTTACTTATTATCTCATTCAATTATTAAAACCACCTATGAAATAATTGCCTATTATAGCCTCCATCTTAGTGAGGCTCAAAGTTTAGAGGTTTCATCAAGGTAACCCACCTAGCCAGCCATGGTGGCACATGCCTGTAATCCCAGTACTTGGGAGGCTGGGACAGGAGGATCACAGTTTTGAGGCCAGCCTCAGCAACTTAGATCCTGTTTCAAAATAAAAAATAAAATAGGGCTGGGGTAATACTTCAGAGGTAGAATTCCCCTGGGTTCAATCCAAAGAACAAAGAAAGAAAGAAGAGGAAGAAGGAGAAGGGGAAGAAGAAGAAAGAAAAAGGAGGAAGAGGAGGAGGAGGGAGAGAAGGAGGAAGAGGAGGAGGAGAAAGAGAAGGAGGAAAAGGAGAAAAAGGAGGAGGAGGAGGAAGAGTTGGAGGTGAGAGTTCACAGAGAATGGTGGGCAGCAGGAAGAGGAAGAGCACTGAGGGCTCCTCCCCTACAGAGCTGGGTGGCAACCGGTGCCCTCTATCCAGACCCACGAGTTCTCAAGGCAGCAGGAGCTGGGAAAGCGTCCTGCAGCCTCTTGTCTGAGTCTCTGACCCAAACCTTCACTCATCCAGAATTTGGATTCTACTTGGTTTCTTTTCAGTCCTCCTAAAGATCAGAGAACAATTGAATCCTGATGTTGTATATTCTCTTTTGCAATTTTTCCTTTAGAAATAGAAAAGTATCACAAGTATATTTTCACATCATTAGAGTCTCCTACAAGAACAATGTTAATAGCTATCTCATTACACGGTGTCAGAATTTAGTTTATGTCTCAGATTGGCCTTCTAAATTAGTTCGTTCTTCACCCTTCTAGGTATGCTGGGCTCGCTTTGTTTCCTGTCTCTTATGGAGCCCCCAGCCCCACATGATAGGGGGTATCTGGAAGAGGTACCCCTACCCATCAGATCATACATCTCCTCTCAGTAAATAGCTGATTGGAGCAGGACAGTCATCTTTGGCTCCAGCAAGCCATCAGTCAAAATCAATCAAGAATCTTCACTAGAAAATGCAAAAGAGAGGAGACATTTCAGGAGAAAGTTGCCTGCAACCTAATTCTTGCAACCTAAAGAACCATGACTAAAATTTACACTGTGATAAATGTTCTTTGTACGTGTCCATGATTATTTCTTTAGAATAATTCTTGGATTTTGGATTGTTAACTCAACTTCGTAAGTTTTCTCAGGCTTTTGATGCATATCACCTAACTGCTCTCTAAAAGCATTGAACCAGTGTGATTTTCATCACAACCACCACCAGAGGTTAACTTATGTTTCCAATTTGATTTCCAGAATGGTATCTTGTTGTTTTAAGTTGCTTATCTATGATTTTTGAGTTTTAACATTTTCTATAGGGATTGGTTGGTTGCATTTTTTTTTCTTTTGGTAGTTGCCTATCCATATCATTTGCTCATCTTTTTCTGTTGGAGCAGTCGTGTTTATCTCACTAATTTAAAATAACTTCTCTTATGTTACAGATTTGAGGGGTACTGGAGAATGAACTCAGGGGGCATTCTACCTCTGAGCTACACCCCCAGCTCTCTTTTTTAATTTTGAAACAGGATCTCACTAAATTACTACACTTTGGCCTTGAATCTACACTCTGGCCTCCTATCTCAGCTTCCTAAGTACTGGGATTACAGGTGTGCCAGTGTGCCTGGTTTATATCACAGATTTTAATCTTGATCAGGACCTTGTTCACTGTGAGCTAGTGGGAGTTGGAAGGAGGGGCAGGAGAAGATGGGCTGAGCTTCTAAGGAAGGTCTGCAGCCAAAGAAGGCTCCGGCTAGGGGCACCCCACCTCCTTCCTCTTCTCCCTCTTCCCTGGACTAGCATCTTTAATGCAGGCACAAGTATTGCTGGGCATTCATAGAGTCTTTCAAAAGGTAAATAGACACAGACTTTTAAAGGAAATTAACATATAGATTTTCGAATTTCATGTAACATGTTTATAAAACTGCCTGCCTGAGAAATCTTTTCCTACTTCCTTCTTCCAATAGCAATTTCTCCTCCCACCTGACAAAATCTCACTGTGGCGATTCACACTGGGGTGTAGCTCTGAAGCTCAAAAAAAAAGGATAAATTGAAATATTGGTAAGGACATTGAGAAAATGAATGACTCTGGTGCTGGGGTAACGAACTCTTCTGCAAGTCAAGTGGTGGCTACGTATTTGTCTCCAATAAAATTGAAATGGGATTCAATTCAGTTGTTTAAAATGTTTTATTATGGATCACTATGTGCACGTAACTCAACGGAACTGAGTGACATCCTTCTGGCCACCTTCACTCCCATTTACAGAAACAAGAGCCTCTATGTTTTTATTGAGATGCATTTTTCAAGAATTTCAATTTTAAAATTCTTAGTTACCTATCAAAAGTTGTAATCCATCCATGTTTCTTTGATCAGTGTGCCCTGCGTTCATCAGGATGGTGAAAGCTACCTTACCATAATCAAAACACCAAAAGTCCAGTGGCTTGACACAAGCAGAGCTCCTGGCTCATGCATGTCACAGTCTCAGGGACTCTTCCAGGCCACGTGGGTAGTTCTGGCTTCTCTGCCATCCCAGAGTTCCAAGTGCCCACTGGGAAGATGAGAGAGAGCAAGGGAGAAAGAGAGGGAAAAGAAGCGCTCAGTCCACTCTCAACTGCCTAAAACAGGAAAAAATACATTATTTCTGTCACACTCCCAGTGGAAAGCTGAGAAATGTAAACTTCTGGAACCTCCAGGAAGAGAAAGGGTGTAGGGAGCAAAACGCATTGTCTCTGCTGCAGCATGAGCCGTGATAATTAGAAGGGCAACTCAACCCAGATGAACTTTTAGTGGAGTCTAATGGCCACAGGAAAGAAAGAAAATGTAATTTCACTTTATTTCTATTAAATTTTCATTATAGAAAATTATACTAAGGCAAATAGATAATCTTAAGCACAAAAAATACATTTTATTAGGATAAAGTTCTGAAAAAAATGGAAAAACAAATTTGAGGAAAAAAGAAAGAATATAAAGCTTCTGCCTCTTCCCCAGTGAGTGACAGGTGTCCGGCTGCTGCACAATTTACATTCCGTTGGATGTGTTGTAGCAAGTTGGGTAACAGTGTTCCTTTAAGAAGCCAATATTTACAACAGACCAAAAATTATATCCCTCCTACCTATCGAAGCTTTTCATGAAATCTTTTATATTACAACATAAAATTGGAGGAAAGTACATAGTTTTTCAAAATTCCTTTAGGGGGTACTGAAAAACTGTTGAACACCGGCATCTTTAGGGAAATACTCACCCAGTTTGATTTTGTTAATACTAACAAGAAAAAGAGAACAATCCGTTTCAGTGGGACTGCTTCTGCAGCCCTGGGCTCGCCTGGTTCGCCTCTCCACAGGCCGCGGGCCAGCCCCCAGGACACTGCCCAGGAATCCAGGAAAGGAGGATTCCTTTCTGAGAGAGGGTTTCTGGCAGAGCTCACCTGTAGAGGTAGCATGCCCACTCTCTACTGGCCACGCCCTGCTTCGCTGTCCTGCCAGCCGCCTCAGGGCTCGGCCTTCTGTCTCAGGTTGGAGAATTCTTGCTGCCTTGCTCATCAGCTGGCCAGACTGAACCACTCTCCCAGCTACATAAATGACTTAACTCTTTCCAAAGAATCTAAAGCAGCCTGTCTTTTTGACTGCTGAAGATGGCAGCTTTAGACAGGGTCTAGCTTCCCTCCCTAAAAAGGCCCATTGACCTTTATTGCTGTGAAATAGCTCCTGGGGACAGTAAATGGCTGCTACCCTCCATGTACTGTAAAACAGAGCTCTCCCTTGCCCGCCCTCGCGGCTCTGCCGGGAGACTGCGATAGCTTCCTCATAAAACCTTCACTCAAGTCCCAGGTGCCAACCGCACAGAGCATAGCCGTGGAGTTTCCACAGTGGCCTGAAGGGAAAATTGAGGAGGGATAACGCTGCTATTTAACAGGTGTTTCTTCACCAGAGTTGGAGGTCACCTCATTTCTGCGTTTGTTCCTCTGTAACTGATAAACTTGGCAACTGGCGAGATACTGGAAATAAAGAGGAGGAGGCTTAAGTCAAAAGTCCAGGTGATCACCATCTGACTTAGGAATTAAAATCAAATTCTACCATTATGAACCAATGATATTAAAAGCCTTGAAGAAAAAAAAATTTTGTAAGGCTGCTGAAAAACTTTAAAAATGATTACATAATATGCATTTACCACCAACCATGGGCAAGGTACAGTGGTAGATAGGCACTACAGGACTGAGAAGAAGGATGTGATCAGCCAGAAAGGCAGGAATTCAGAGTCCTTTCCTGACCAGCACCCAGTCACCCCTCGTGTGCCCTCTTGCATCTTCATCATAGAAATTTCACTATCGGATGTCCCCCTCATTTTTATTGCTGTGTCTCCCCAAGAGAACATAAGTTCCATGAGCACCGATTGGGGTTTTGCCTTTTTGTCCACTACTGTTTCCTATAATTCTGAAGAGCCTAGGATGTTATAGACTTTCAGTAAATTTTGTCAAATTAATGAATAATTCCCATCCAAAGAAGGGGCAGAGATTCACAAGGAAAATAAAATAAAAGAAGTACTGATAATATTCACTCATGCATTGAAAAGGTAAACAAGAGCCCGGGCAAAGTAAGAAAGGGCTTGGAGAACCGAAGGATCATACAGGAAAATTAAATTTTGTAGAGAGAGTGGTGAGGTGTAAATACGCATCTAAACAGAACCAAACAGCTATGAATAAACTTACCCATAAGCATGAACATAAAAGTAACACATGCAAGATGACTTGTCTGTGCAGATGCCTCTCACCCGACATCCAGAGGCCTGCGGCCACAGACATTAGCAACCGTTCTGCTCAAACGGACACCTAGTATGTTTTGATGTTTATTTTCTGTTGTATTCATTTTAACTTTCCAAAATAGGTATATGCTTTTACATGATATATATTCACTTAAGAAAAATATTAAATAAATTAAACCAATCTATATCTTTACTAGGTAAATTCTACTCTACACTGTTAATATTCTATCAGGAAAAACACTACTTTCCTATAGTCATTTTATTACATTTTTTTAAATCTTAATCTATATACTCATTTATCTGGAATCACATGGTTTCCTCTCCCTTTCATCCACCTCCTCCCATGAAAGAAAACCTCTGAAATAATTTTAAAAGATACACAATGATTACTGGGATAAAAGAGCATAAATATACTAATGCCTCTTGATGAAAGTCTATCTTAATAGCTTAACTTCTTTGATTTTGCAATAACTCTCAATACATAAACACATTAATTTACTGCAACCCTCAACCGCTTTAAGCATTACGTATAATTTTTAAATTAGTAGAAAATTTACACAAAAGTTTTCTCCTTTATTCATAAAATAACTTCATTTTTGAGATGCATCTGTTTGTTTACTGACAAAATTCTTCAGATATAGAATCACTGGTTGGAAATTACATAAAGAAAAATATGGGTGACAGATGTTTTCTTGATATTACATATTGTCTTATCCTTCCCAGCTCCACACAATCAGAAGATGTTAGGTGAAAAGTGACACTGTGAGAAGTCACTCCATGTCCAGTCATCCTGGGGTAGGGGGTGAGTGGCAGCAGGGGTGTGAGACTCCACATACTTCCGGCCTCAGGGGGGTGAGTACCAGCGCGGGCGCAGTGTATGAGGCATGCAGCCCCCATCACTGTAAGTCACTCAGTTAGCAGAGTACCAATATGGCACCACAAAGGGACCCGCTTGTCCCTTGCTAAGTAGCCCAGAGCATAATGTAGGTACCAGAGAAAAACCAGTAACCTAAAGACAAGAAGAATGCCAGCCCCACCCAGGCGTGGTGGCATACACCTATAATCCCAGTACTTGGGAAGCTGAGACAAGAGTATCATAGGTTCAAGGCCAGCCTCGGCAACTTAGCAAGGCCCTCAGCAACTTAGTAAGATCCTGTTTCAAAATAAAAATAAAATAATAAAATAGGGCTTGGGGTACAGCTCAGAGGAAGAATGTCCCTGAATTCAATCCCCAGTAACACACACACACACACACACACACACACACACACACACATCTCAGTCAAAATTTGTAGAGAGACTTGGTTTTTTATTAATCTCTTAATGAAAATAGTAAAACTCATTTAAGATAATTTTTAAGAAAGTCATATGATAGTCCAACATTATTACACACCCATTTTCAGTATATATATTGCTTTCCCTTTCTTATAGATAGGTGCAAATATTTTCTTCATTGCCAAATAGATATTTTGTATTAGACTTCTTTGAGTCAACTTCCTATCATAAGCATGTTTCTATATTTGCACATAGTAGTGACTTAGGTTGAACAATGGCGTGCAGGCAGAGCCCTTTCCACTTTGTTGCTGTCTGTTCCCAGTACCTGTTGTGATGTCAAACATCCTGATGAGAGCATAGCATGATGCTAAGACTGTACCTGCTGGTGCCACAATTCAGTTCAGTGCAGCTTCCCAAGCACTGCGCCTAGTGTTCTGGCAATCATGTGGGATGATGACCATTTCTACCTCACACGTGTGTGGTGAGGCCTAGGTGAGTTCATCTCTGTGAAGTTGTTAAAACAGTGCCTAGTACCTGATGAGCAGTCAGTAACCACAGGCTGTTATTACTCATGTATAAAATGACCTAAAATGACCTTGGAGCCTTCAAGTCATTTCTTGTTTTTGCTACTACAGATAGCAATGCAATGAACATCTCCACTTATATAATATTTTGCTTCTGTTTGGTTATTTCCTGAGATTTAATTCCTAGAAATCAGATTTTGGGGTCAAAAAGTTTTCAGAATGACCTTTTTTTTTTTAAAAATTCCTTCTATCTCTGCCCTTGGTGAAAATTTGATGGTATGAATAATAAATACATTAATATAAAAGAGATGATAACACAAAGAAAATCATGTATTTATTTGAAAACAACAATTTAGTAAATATCCACTTTATCTGTATAACTATATGTAGGCATCATACAAAAACCCTGGGTCCCATTCAGTTGATTTAATTCAAAAGTGTCTCACAGTCCACTATACACTTGTTCCATGCTAGGCGTTCATCAGAGTGTGGAGGAAAATGAAGAAGTCTTTGTCCTTGAAAACTCAGAAACCTTTGTGAGACGGTAAGGTGCAAAGTTAGACAAGACTATTTAATCAGGTGCCAGATCACACTTTTGAAAGATTCCAGATGTATGGTACAGGTGCTGTTAGGCACAGTTGGCCAAGCAAGAAAGGGCCGGTGCTGGCTGGAGCTGCCAGGCAGACTTAAAAGCGTCTTCAAGACCATATCAAGTTGGCAGTGAAGGAAGTATGTCACCACCCAAATGATGACTAAGTTAAGCACCACTTTTTTCTTAGAATCTAGCATTTTATAATTGCTTAAGCACCACTTTTTTCTTAGAATCTAGCATTTTATAATTGCTTTTAATCCACCCCAAATGAAAAGGACAACTTTGCACTGAAATACCAGCAGCAAGAAACGTTTGCTTGCTAAGTCAGTCTTAGCTCAAGAGGGGTGCTTGGGGCAGTCCTGGCAGAGGACCTATGAGCTGGTCTGTGTAGGAGTGGCCCTCTGCCAGCTAAAAGAGCAAAGGTAACTCCACTGGCGCCCAAGGTGCAGAGCTAATGTGTTTCAAACAACCAAAAGTTCCTTCACAAACCTCGTCACTCTTCAATCTCCAGATGTCAGGAGGAAAGGTGCCAAACCGCCTCATCCTTTTGAGGTGAGCAAGATCACTGGCTCCAGGAAGCCAAACCTGAAACAGAAGCAACAAACCTTTCATGTAATTAAGGAAGATGTCCCAGTTGCCAGGAGCCCTTTCTGCATGGGGGACAAGCTCCATCTAAAGGGTTTTCTGGTCTTTATTTTTATTTATTTATTTATTTATTTATTTATTTATTTATTTATTTATTTTTGTGGTACTGGGGATTGAACCGAGGGGCATTTTACCTCCAAGCTACACCCGCCCTATTTTTTATTCTTCATTTTGAAGCAGAGTCTCACTAAGTTGCAGAGGGCCTCACTAAGTAGCTGAGGCTGGCCGCGAACCCGGATCCTCTGGTCTCAGCCTCCCAAGTACTGAGATTACAAGTGTGCGCCACCACGCCCAGCTTATTTTTTATTTATTTTTATATACTTTTATTGGTGCATTATAGTCTCACATCATAATGTAGTTCAGAGTGATAAGGACATACATGCACACAGCACTTGGTGAGCTTCATTCTTGTACAATCAACTATTCTTCATGTCTCTGAACACAAAATAAGTGGAAGTGGGTTTGCTTTAAGAACTTGACAGTGAGCCAGGGAAATGATGAAGAACAGGTTTCCTGGGGAATTGGCATCCTTCTTTGAAGGGGGGCAGGAGGAGGATGAGCCAGCTGTGGTTCTAACCACGTGCCACCCAGCTGGTTTCGGTTTTCAAAACTTATTTCCTCTTCCAAGGAACAATATAGTTCCTCAAGTCATAGAACAAGAAAAAAAGAAGTAACATTTATGGAGCTTCTGGTAGGTTCTGGGCTCTTCTAACCCTAATAACCTTGTTAATGGTTTACTTTCCTTATGAATAAGGATGCCGAGGTTCATACTGGCCAGGCTGCTTTGTCTAAAGTCATGGAACAAGTGAAGGGACTGGAAATTTAACCCAGATCTGCTTAAGTCCAGGTCCAATTGGTCTTTCCATCTCATTGGAAAGTCTCTCCCAATCGTCCACAATGGTAATGGTGGGGAAACTGAGGAACAGTTAAAACATATGGCCTTTGTGAAGTAGAAGCCGATAGGTGACTGGGGGTTGCTGTGTGAACTGTTTTGGAACCTGCATGTGTTTTCCTCTTACATGTCTTGATTTTGCTTATGAAAGATCATAGCTTGTTACTTTTAGAGGTTTTCTGGCTTTGAGGGTAGAATTTTGCCTCCTCTTGGATGCATCATGTTGAACCCAGCGTATTTGATCCTGTGGTCTGTTTTTAGCTTGATACAAAATGAAGCAGAGCTGTACCCGTGCACTCTGCACTTTTCACATTGTGTACACAAAACTTAACTTTTTGCTGGGGACACTGGAATTCCTGCATCGGCAATGCTCAGGTGGAGTCCTCTCTGAGCTGGAGTCAAGAACAGAGCTTGCTGTTCAGCAATCAATAATTACCACTCTGCCCACCCTTCAGAAGGGGGAAGAGGGATCCTTGCACCAAGAAATCCCTGTTGGTAAAACACAATCTCTTTTCAAGAACATTCTGCCTTTGCGAAGCACTTGTTAGTTAATAATATAAAGAATTCTTTAGTGACTACTCAGATGAATGAGTTTTTAAAAGGCATGGAGTATGTAAGGAATTTAAATCCAGCCTCTGTGCTCTACCCGCACACAGCAACTATCCAGAAACCACTGGACTCTGCATGATGAGTGGCCTGGCCTCCACTGCGAGGGAGACACCGGAGCCCTGTAATGCAGCATCCCTGCGTTTAAATTCCTGGTTGGACTTCTTTTCCAGCTGGCTGATGAATGGGCTCAGTTAAAGGGCTCTGGATCTGAGGCAACACGAACAGCGAGTGTATCTGCTTCTATACCACACCCACCTCTTTTTATGCTATCATTAAAATCCCAACCCCAACTGCATACATCTCAACCTTTCAGAGACACACACTTCTGCTAACACATCTTTAGCTGTTAGAAAATTCTATTGGTTAATTTCAAATTAATATCTTGAGAGGCTCCAGGCCATGGGGAAAAAACACAAAACAGAAAGCTGAATTAGCAAATGACTGGGCCATAATCAGCTTAAATGAGACTTCTTCTAGCCCTTTGCTTGTGGATAACATGGAATTTCTGAGCTTAGACGATTTTCTCTTCTCTGCACGTGTACTGTGGGGATACCACGACTGTAGACTGTAGTCTTGCTTATTTAGTCTCCTGCTGCAATACCCCCAACCCCAGCCCACCCCACCTGTGCTCCCCGGTTGCCAAACCCTCACCACTGACCAGCCAGGCTGTGGAAGGGTTAAGACTGCAGCCTTTCCTACCTGTACTTTCTCCTCTGCAGTCATCCAGCTCCTGCAAAGCCTTCGGCACTTGGAGAAGCATTATTTCCTCTTGGCTGTGTTTTCTTTAAACTTGCAGCTCAAGAGTCTAAGCTTACCTGTCCTGGCTTTGCCTAGAATCTGCATCGCTTCCTGCTGAAAGTGCCCCCCCTGCCCCGCCCCACCCTGGCATGTTTGGCAACCTTGCAGCTCACTCCACACTGGACTTCAGAGCATCCTCCCAACTGGCCACCTCTGCCCAGTTCCCTAGTGACCTTGTTTCTTCCCTAAGTTCAAACTTGTCCATACAACACCATGTCTGCGGACCCTGGAATTCTCCAGCCCTCTCATAGGCATTCCAGCGCAGAAGATTATAGAGGGCAAAGTAGGAAGAGAAAGTCTGGGACTCACCTACACAGCAGTAAGACTGAGACACAGGATGGGGACACAAACTTCCCAGGGTCCCTCTGCAGCCCAGTCTCTTGGCATTAAAGGGGCAGGAACTTTTCACCATATAAGGAAGCCCATTTCATTTGTCTGCTTTGGACCCTGTTAGGACAAAGCAGCTCCTTCTCTTGATGTTGAGGGGGCTTAAGCCTTCTGGGGGCATCTGGAGCCTATCAATCCCTGAGGATCTGTGCGAGCAGGCAGGTTAATAACTGCTGGGTAAAGCACAAGAATGACATTTGGCAGGCCATTTTAAAGGCCAGAAACCTAGATTTTTAGTAATAAGAACCATGCAGGAGATATAATGATACCTGACTTCAAATTATACTGCAGAGCTATAGTAATAAAAACAGCATGGTATTGGCACAAAAACAGACACATAGACCAATGGAACAGAATGGAAGATACAGAAACAAATCCACACGCTTATAGCCAACTGATTTTCGACAAAGGTGCCAAAAA
Organism: Glis glis; assembly: GCA_004027185.1. NCBI lineage: Eukaryota > Metazoa > Chordata > Mammalia > Rodentia > Gliridae > Glis > Glis glis. Next base: position 49,566 of record PVJS01005021.1, read on the forward strand.
CATATATTACAGAAGACAGCCTTTTCAACAAATGGTGTTGAGAAAACAAACTGGTTCTCCATTTGTAGAAAAATAGAATTAACCCCAACCTCTTACCCTACACAAGAATCAACTCAAGATGGATCAAAGACCTGGAAATTAAACCAGAGACTTTAAAATTACTAGAGGAGGGCATAGGACCAACACTCCAACATATAGGCACAGGTAGAAACTTCCTCAATAAGACCCCCAAAGCTCAGGAAATTAAAACAAGAATAAACAAATGGAACAGTGTTAAACTAAAGTTTTGCTCATCAAAGGAAACCATCAAGAGTCTAAAGAGAGAGCTGTAGAATGGGAGATCTTTGCCAGCTACTCCTCGGATAGAGGACTAATATCTAGAATATACAGAGAATTTAAAAGACTTAACACTAAAAAACCAAATAACTCAATCAAGAAATGGGCAATTGAACTAAATAGGCATGTCACAAAAGAAGAAATACAAAAGGCCAATAAATACATAAAAAAAGTTCAACATCATTAGCAGTCAGGATGATGCAAATCAAACTACACTGAGATTCCATCTAACCCTAATCAGAATGGCAATCATCAAGAAGGCAAACAACAATAAATTTTGGCAAGGATGTGGGGAAATAGGAACTCGACTACACTGTTGGTGGGATTGCAAATTAGTGCAGCCCCTATGGAGATCAGTGTGGAGATTCCTCAGAAAATAGGGAATGGATCCATAACACGATTCAGCTATACCACTCCTGGGTATCTTTCCAAAGGGACTGAAATCAGAATATTATAGTGATACATGCATATCCACGCTTATAGCAGCACAATTCACAAAAGCCAAATTATAGAGCCAACCTAGGTGTTCATCAACAGATGAATGATAACAAAATTATGGGATATACACACAATAAAATTCTACTCAGCAATCAAGAAGAACAAAATTATGTCATTTGCAGGAAAATGGATGGACCTGGAGAACATTATGTTAATTGAGATTAGCCAGTCACAGAAAGTGAAGGGTCATATGTTTTCTCTCATATGCTGGAAGCCAAGGAGAAATTGAACACAAGGGGAACTTTAGATAATGGAGGAGAAACCCCAGTGGAACGATGAAGGGGGTATAGGGAAAGTGGGGATGGAATGGAGGGGGAATTAATGAAGGAAACATTTCCACTAACATTATGTACATATGTGAAATTACCAATGCCAATCTCAATATCATGTGTGGGGAAGAGGAGGAAGTGGGGGGAGAGCCAGAGGAAAGCTCACCAAGTGCTGTGTTCATGTGTGTCCCTATCACTCTGAACTACATCATGATGTGAGACTACAATGCACCACTAAAAGTGTGTGTGTATGTGTGTGTGTGTGTGTGTGTGTGTGTGTGTGTGTGAAGACTAGTTGGTTGTTTTCCTTCAAAATAAAAAAATTCAATGTGCTTGAAGAACAATAGTAAACCATCTTAGCATAATAGTAAAACATTTTAGCATCTCTAAAGGTGATCTACTCCAAAAGTATCTTTAAAAAGCCTTATAAGGGAACTTTTTATTATTATAAGGCACCTCTTAAAAGTGTTTTGATAATAACCAATTACTACTTTTCTATAAAGTGCCCTAACCCTTCCAGATGGCTGTCTTTAAAACATGACAACTGTTCAGGCCACTTTAGGAGCAGAACTGCCTTACTTGGGCTGTACATGACATACTTTTAAAACTGAAAACAATCTTTCCTCCAGCTTAGAGAGGTTTCTAAACCTTGGAGAGGTTTCTGCTGCTTAGACAAATTTCAGCAGCAGAAACGTTCCACTTGGAAGGACACACCACAGCACACACACCTGTTGGGAAGCCAGAGCCGCCATTTCCAATTACAGTAAGGACAGGTGGCCCGTTGCTGTTCTAAGTGTGGACTAACGCCTCTCTGTCAGAAGCCTGCTAAGTAGAGTCCATGTCAGACCACTGGGAGTAGCTTTGAGACTTTGGGCTGGTTCTTCTATGGGCCAGAGCCTCAGTTCCACGATCTACCTTGTGGGAATGATAATATCGCCTGTGCACTCAATTGGGGGTGACCATGGAACAGCAGAGTAGGTGCTCAATAATTATGTTGGATCCAAACACTGAATAGTCACTCTCAAAATCATCATACTGTACTGAAAAGATCCTGGCCCTGGATTTTGTGTGCACACTTCAGAGTCATCTGCAAGTGCGGGCATGTGTCTAAGGATGGATATATTCAATTTTTAACAAAAATATGTTTCTAATTAGGTAGACCCAAGGAGAAGCAGGTGCTGGGGCAATCATAGACCTGCAGCAGGGGTTAACTTTGGAAACAGCCTGCAAATGCAAATGAGGTTTAAAAGCTGCTGGGTCTCACAGGGTTTTGGATGGATTATGTTCTTTGAAAACATGTTTTAACATCTAACCCCATGGGAAGCACTTCTGTCTCTAGTAAACTGGTAGAAAGAGTCGGGATGAGAAGAACCAAATGCTTTACATGGCGCAGGTGGAGAAGAGAGCTCCCTGTGGTGTTGAATGCCGTGTGTGTGTGTGTGTGTGTGTGTGTGTGTGTGTGTGTGTGTGTGTGTTTTACCAGGGCATTCTACCTCTGAGCTGCACCCCCAGCCCTTTCTATTTTTGTTGGGTTTTTTTTTTTGTGGTACTAGGGATCGAACCCAGGGGCATTCTACCTCCGAGCTACACCCCCAGCCCTTATTTTATTTTTATTTTTGAAACAGGATCTTGCTAGGTTGATGAGAGTCTCACTACTTGCTGAGGCTGTCCTCAAATCTGTGATCCTCCTGTCTCAGCCTCCCAAGTACTGGGATTACAGGTGTGCGCCACCACGCCTGCTGAATGCCATCTCTTGACACAGGGAGTCCCACTCTTCCACCCCCACCCTCTCCTCAGATGGAAGCTGGAAGAATTTTCCGAGCCAGCTTCTTGCCTCTGTCAAAGCTGCTCTTGAAACAGAACAGTGGCCGCCACCCTCCTCGGGGAAAGGCTGAGGGTCAATCTGTCGTCCACCTACACCAGGCAGCACTGGATGTTCTCCTAAGCGTAACACTAGCCCACACTCTCCCTGTGTGCCCGAATCTGCCCTTTGTGTTTGTGATAAGTTGAAGTTCTGCTGTGGGAAATCACCACCAGAATGGGGGGTGCTGCTGTGGCCTCGGTGGTTGGGGGACAGCATGCACGACCCCCCCCCCAGCTTCTCCTATCGCTGAGGTGCCCGAAACTGGAGAGAACATGGAAGGTCTGATAAAGCACAGATCCTGGGCCCATCCCCAGTGTCTGATCTGCAAGTCTGGGCGGGGCCGGATATTTGCAACTTCTAACCAGTCCCCAGGTGGTCTGCCCCCCCCCATCACTCCTCTAGTCCAGCTCTAAGCCTCAGCTCCAGGGCTCCATGGCCCACACCTCCGCCCACCCCACCCCCCATATAATGCCTCTCCCTTCCTAAGGTGAAGTGCAGCCCTCTCGCCCCAGCTACCTCTACCATTCACTGAATTCTGATCACACACACACTGTGAAAACGCCTGACATACATTGCTTGTAATTCTCCCTACAACCTTACACATTTGGTATCATGAGAAACAGAAAGAGATTAAGTAACCAAGCTCTCACTGATAAAATGGAAGATATGGTGTACAAACTCAAGTTTACCTAGAAAGGTTTTGCTCTCTCCACTACTCCAGGGCTGGAAAATGAGTGTTTAACTTGTCTGGAGCACTGCCTGGGGAGTCCCAAGAAGAATGGGTGCTCAGGAGGCGGGAGCTCTGAAATGAGGGGCTCACCTCTAGGGTGCAAGAGTGGGGAGTAGACCTGCGCACCCTGTGCCGTCCCACACCGAGACTTGCCTGCTTCGATTTTGTCAGAGCTGAAAATCAGAGGAGAATTGCATATCCAAATTTGTTCCACAGGGAACAGTAAAACCTATTTCCTCCCCTCCCTTTCTCTGAAGAGGGAATCTAGGTTTTTAAGCTGGAACTTGAGGAGGTATAATAAACTGTAAAGTAAAACAAGGTGCTGCTGGCATAGTCTATCACCTGGCAATGGTAACCACCATGAACATTTTGCCCTAATCTGGTGGGGGCGAGAGAATTACATTAACCCTAACCTTTGCAGTTGTGCATCTCAGGGTGACCTATCTGATGGATTTCCTTGTGCTGAAACAATCCACTGTGACTTAATAAGGAGGTAATGGCATTTCTAGTTTAGTTCCTACCTCTGTTAATATTCAGTGTGGAACATGGTATTTTTTAGTGTCTCAGTGCTTTATATAAAAATGAATTTGATAATGCCTTTCTGCTTCATCTTAACATTTATTATGAATGTGATAAAATGACGTACAACTTAATGGTATCTATTTTATCCAGACAACAAACATGTATAAAAATTCATCCCCAAGTACTAAGGATATCGCAGCAAATAAACCAGATTATCCTCATAGAGCTTAAGTTCTAGAGAGGAGAGAGACGATGAGCAAGTAAATAAAGAAGAAATTGTGTAAAGTGATCACAGAGACAGACTCTTGTGTGTGCTGCTGTGAGGTGGATGCTGGGGCGGGGGGCCTGTCTGAGGAGGTGGCACTGAACATGGAAGAGAAGCCCCTGGCAGCTAGCGGACAGCTCTTCAAGCAGAGCAAATGGCCAACGGCAAGGTCCAGAGACAAAGGCCAGGGTGGCAGATCAAGCAGACAGGTGGGGTTTCCCTAGGGGCGATGGGACCCTACCTCTTCCTAGAGGGAGTTTGGAACCCCACAGGTGGGGATTTGACACAGTGGGAGAGTGGGGGGCACAGGGACCAGGAATGCTAATCTCTGCACTACACTGGATAGGCTCACACTCATGTGGTCCTGCAAAAATGCTCTGCTGAGAAATGGTCTCTACTGACTCTCTGAGGCCCGGGTAAGAAGTGCCAAACTTTACCTAAGCACAGAGGGGAGTTGTTGGAGCTTCAAAAGGCCATCTCGTGTTTAATCTTTTTTTGGTGCATTGTAATTATATGTCACAGTGAGGTTCACCATGACATTGTTTGGTCTGTCTCCTTCCTCAGGCCTCCCCTTCCCCCACCCAGTACCCTTCCTCTACTCTACTGTCTCCCTTCTATTTTCATGATACACCCCTTTTTTCCCCTTTTCTCTCTAGCTTCCACATGTGAGAGATAACATATGACCCTTGATTTTCTGAGTCTGGCTGATTTCATTTAGCATGATGTTCTCCAGTTCCATCCATTTTCCTGCAAATGACATAGTTTCATTCTTCTTTATGGCTGAACAAAACTCCATTGTGTATATACACATTTTCTTTATCCATCCATCTGCTGACGGCCACCTAGGTTGTTTCCATAACTTGGCTGTTGTGAAATGTGCTGCTATAAACATGGGCATGCATGTATCACTCCAGTATGCTGACTTTAATTTCAAAGGACAATCTTTAACCAATCACTGTGGCTACTGAATGGAGGGTGAACTGTAAGAGCACAAAGAGGAAAGAAGGGAAGTTACACAGGGAGCTATCTCCTGTCCAGAGCAGAAAACAGTGGTGGCCTGGACAGGGGAGTAGCAGTATAAGTTTCTAGAAGTGTCTTTTTTTTTCTTTTGGTACTGGGAATTGAACACAGGGGCATTCTTCCTTCGAGCTACACCCCAGCCCCTTTTAAATTTTGAAAGGGTATCTTGCTAAGTTGCTAAGGCTGGCCTCAAACCTGTGATCCTCCGTTCTCAGTCTTCCAAGTACTGGGATTACAGGCATGCACCACCATGCCTAAAAAGAAGTTGCTAAATAAATATAAAACTGCTTCCCATGACACCCTTATGTTATCTTTTTTTGGAGAGGGATTTTTTTTTTCCATTTCAAAATCAGCATGTTTCCTCTATGTTCACTTAAGAGAATTACAGAAGAACTTGCTCTTTGAAATGCAAGTCCTGGTCCTCCTGCACTTTAACCCAGCACATCCATCTGCATTTCAAGCTGCTCTTTGCTCAGGAAGGTAATCTATTTGATTTGGGCTTGTAAAAAGGGATAAAATTACATGTGCTTCTTGAATAACAATATGTGATTTCTTTCTCTGAAGGGTCAATAGGAATTAACCTCCATGTATCATTTTACAAAACCAATGCCTAATTACATGAATAACAGGTACCAAGTCGACATTTATTCTGCTGAAAGAGTAACATTAAGAGAACATTGAAATCTCTTGAATAGATTGCAGGCATTTCAGTACTAATTTTACTTGGATATTAGAGCCTTGCAAATCATTTCCAGGTGCATCAGCTCCTCCCCCACAAAGGCTATTCAGCTTCCAAGACTTCAGGGAACCCATTTCTCTGCCACCCTCCTGCCTCTCCTCATAGCCACCTCTCCTGCCTGCACCCTGGCTGGAAGTGGCCCCCAGCCTGCCCTCAGAGGTTGGTGCTTGCAGAGCCACAAGGCATCCCACCCCCAGCAGAAGCACTGTCCTGAAAGGGGTGGCTAGTGGAGCAGAGACCCCACACACACACTGCCAAGGCTCTACTGCGTGCTGAGTGCCTCTGTAGTCAGGACCTGGGTCCTCCCCATGTCCCCAATAGCTGATGGTGGTAGTCCCCACGGGGCAGCCTGGAGGCCAGTGCTGGGCGGGCCAGACTCACCTCCCGGGTGGAACCAGGTTCTTACAACCCACATCCTGCCTGCCAACCTCTGGATAAAACTAGAGAGAAACATAAAGGAGATAGGGCTGCCTTCCCCAATTAAGTCTTCTTTAGTTCAAACCCTTCACCCCATTTATATAAGCCAAATTCCCAGTAATTAAAATGGACTGCATATTAGAAAGGAAAAAGCAAGGTTTTGAGCTGAGAAATCTTGTCTTACCTCCTACCTAGCCATGCAAAATTTGAACAAGGTCACCTTCTTGGCCTTCAGAAGTAAGGAGTTGCCTGCCTGGTGTGGTTGCTGACAACTCTAATCCCAGTACTTGGGGGAGGAGAGGAGAGAGAGAAACAGAGAGAGAGAGAGAGAGAGAGAGAGAGAGAGAGAGAGAATGAGCAAGCAGGTTTAGATATTATGGCAACAATTTTCAGACACCATAGTTTCTAATACCCTATGTCTCCTCAGAGACAGAGATACCAGTTTCACTGGATTTTAGAAATACTTCAATTTTACTTAGCCCTTGTGGAATGTTTTATATTTATAAAGAACTAGCATAAAAGTTTTGAGTAGAAATTTCCAGACTTTATGACTCCATGCCTCTTTAAGCTCTTCCTAGGGGGAAAAAAAAACCTAAGCCAGACAGTTTGCGCCTGCCGGCAGCCCCTTCTCTGCAGGCCCTTGATCCTTTCATTGATTTGAAAGGCCTCACGATTAGAATGGCTGAAGCAAGTAGGGAACCCCTGGAGGTCTGTCTCACCGCATTACCAAAAATGGTAATTCCTTCTTGCTGGAGTGGTGCTAGTGGGAGGGGCTGAGCTGGCAGCAGAGGTTGTAGCCCAAATCAGGCCCATTCCAGGAGCTGGAATTCCAGGGGACTGTCACAGGTGCAGCGGCAGAACAGTCTAGTCCTCAGGACCACACATGGGTGGCGGCAGCATCGGATGAGGCTCAGGAGGAAAGGGAAATGCTGGGCCGTGCCGCTTCCGTCACCAGCCCTCTGCCCAGAGGACGGCTACCTTGTGACCTCAGGCTGGGCAGAAGACATCACCCCCAAATGTGTCTTCCTGGTGGGTCACCACAGGACCCTTGTCCCTGAGACAGAGCTGAGTCATTGTGACGGGCAAGGTCTGGCTTGTCCACCTGTGCTTCTAAGTCCTGTTTGCATCCTGAGTGGCAAGTGTCATGACCTCCATTATTTTCCTGTCCGCTCCATAAAGAAGCAGGTCACTTGGGCTCTTCTTAGTGCTACCCTGGGAGTGGGGGAAGGGCCACCAGGAGATCATGATACAAGTGTAGGTCAATGACAACAGTAAACCTTATTCTGGCCCATTCTGGACATGCTCTGTAGAGGACTAATGTCACCCTCCTAAAACGGACTCTTCTTTCTGGCTCTGAAACTGGGATGAACAAGCTAATGTGCCCCTGCCTTTGGGTTCAGGGTCCCTCCTTTCTCAGCTTCACCTCTCCTCTGCTGAATGGATTGTCAGTCTTTTTCTAAAGAGTAGTTGCTTTAGTCTTGGTCATTTTAATTGGCTTTTCTAAATCTGGACTTGAAATAGGACATTAAGACATTAAAAATGTTCATAGATATCAAGAACACCTGTATGTGTTAGAAATAAAGAGTCATCGAAGAGGTGGAAATCATGCAGATATCCTTCAGCGGGTGGACAGCACAGCAAATGGTGCGGTGTCCACCACGCTGTGGGGCTCCGCTCGGCAACACTGAGTAGTGCGCTCCGACACACAGGATGAATCTCCAGAGCGCCTCGGAGCACTGGAGACAGCTCAAAATGCAGCACACCATGCGAGTCCACTTACTTGATGTTCTCAAATGATCGCATCCTAGAGCTGCAAAGCAGATCCCTGGCCACCAGGGGATGAGGAGGGGTGGTGGGGGACATCAAGGGAGTGGGTAGGGGGAGATGGCCCTCGAGAGAACGCCTGGAGCCCTGACTGCCAGGCCAGTGCTGAGGCTGCAGCTGTCACCATACCTCTCTACAAGATGCCTCCATTGCTGGGAACCTGGGCCCAGCACACAGGGACCCCTCTGTGAATGTGCAATAATCTCAAAATAAGGTTAATTTACAAACAATTAGCTATACCACAAAATTTTTAAGAAATTAGCTAAGCCAAGCACAATGGTGCATGCCTATAATCCCAGTGCTTGGAAGGCTGAGACAGGATTGCTGGTTCAAGGACAGCCTCAGTAATTTAGTGAGATCTTCAGCAACCTAGTGAGACCCTGTTTCAAAATAAAATATAAAATAGGGCTAGGTGTGTAGCTCAGAGGTAGAATGCTCCTGGGTTCAACCCCTAATACCAAAATGAATGAATGAATAAATAAAATTAGCTAAACACACAGATGAATCTCTAAATCACAGTATTAAAGAATCCCCCCATATTTTAAATATATATACTATACTTTATAGTAGTCATAATGCAAGAGATTAAGCTAAATTTTAGGATAGTGTTGAGAAGGGAAAGACAGAAAAATATCATCAGGGTGTGATAACTATAGGGCCCCAAACACACTGGAATATTCTGACTTATAGGAGAGAGGGATGCTAGTGTTCCTTTATGTTTTTTATTTTTGGGGGGGTCATTTTTATTTTTTTGCCTTGCTTTGTATGTATGATATATTTTAAATTACAAAGATGAATTTTAACTCCTTCCAAAACATAACTGCAGGCTCACTGGCTGCACCTGTATTCCCAGCAGCTCAGGAGGATAAGGCAAGAGGACATGAGTTCAAGGCCAGCCTAGGCAACATACAAGATCCCATCTCAGAAAGAAAAAAACACAAATACCGGGTCTGAGGGAAACTGATAAAAAACTAAAAAAGGTTACTGAGAAAGGTTGCCCAAATACAGCCCCTAAGACTCTAAGTAAGAATTTAAAGTGTAACCCACAGAACCACTACCAATCAACACCCATACACACGCACAACCGTTCCCTGGTGAAGATTTTGCTGACTGGGAAAAACTCTGTGGGGGTGAGGAACATTATTACATTGGAGAGGGACTACCTCCCCTGCCCACCCGGCTTGCCCGGCAGGACTGGTTTAGCACTTTCTTTTCTCTTGTGGGAAGATTAGAAAGATGCCTGTCTCTGGAAGCTGGGGTTCTGAGGGATGGCGGCCTGAACAGAGGCCTGTTGAACATCAGGATGTGCATCCCCGGCCAGGAGAGCAGCCAGGCCTGCCTGGGCCTGCCTCTCCCTGCCTGCCTCTCTGTCGAAGGGCTGTGCGCCCGATGGATGTTTCTTATTTGCTTCACTCTTTACGTGCCCCACATAGCTCATTTTTCCTGAGCAAGTTCCCTGCGTTTGGTTCCTTTGATCTTCTTGCTAAGATCAATCTCCACCTCTAATTATTTTCCCTTCCTCCACTTCTCAAGGAGCTGGGTGTTTAATAAGGAATCTGGATGAGGTACAGGCAGCACGGGGTAGAGGCAGCTGTCCCAGGTCTCCTGTTGCCGCCTCGCAGGGCAGCAAAGATGGCTCAGCAGACAGTCCGGGGCTGAGAGTAGTGCCGGCACGCGGCAGGTGCACAGAACTGGGTTACCAAGTGGAGGAACTAACCAGGATCTCTTTTAAAGGGGCTCAACCGCGTTCCAGCTCGCACTTCATTTGCTCACATTCCATTCTCAGCCCAGGTCTCTTTCTGCTGTCATGTTTTTCTCTTTGGTCTAATAGTTATTTTATAGCTTATTTCCTTTTATTTTTATTTTATTTATTTATGCATTTAGTTTTGTGGTGCTGGGGAGTGAACTCAGAGGCATCCTACCTCGGAGCTACACTCTCAGTCCTATTTCATTTTTTATTTTGAAACAGGGTCTCACTAAGTTTCTGAAGGCTCACTTAGCTGCTGAGGCTGGCTGTGAACCTGCGATCCTCCTGTCTCAGTCTCCCAAGTACTGGGATTATAGGAGTGCACCACCACGCCCAGCTTTCTTTTATTTACTTTTTAAAGCTGAATTTCCTTTTATATTTAAACTCATTAACTTCATTCATGTTTGTAGGATTTTGCCAGTAATCTTGTTTACCAGATTAGCATTATTTATAAATTACTCTGTTATCCCTTTCTGCAAATGACTCATAATCATGTTAATATTGTCTTATTTTTATTTTTCAGTATGTTAATTTTCAGGATTTTTAAATTGGCCTCAGTGCATCACAGCCTAGGGTTCTGACACAGGTTGGGACTGATAAGAATAAACACCATGGTCTTAAACGGTATGATAATCTGGGATTTGCTTTGAAAATCCCAGATTTTCAAATTTTTTGAGGGAACTAGGAGGCTGTAGGTGAAATAAGATTGCCGCAAGTTGATGGTGGCCAAGGTTAGGAGATAGGTACATGGGGGGCAACTGTAGTGTTCAATTACGCAAATGCTTGAAATGTTCCCACAATAAAAGAAAGGCTGAAAATAAAAGATTATATTTTAAAAAGCAGAGATTGTAGATATGCAGATGTAGAGAATTCCCAGAGGGCTTTCGGGAGAGTCCCCCCCCACACCCATTGGTGCTTCCTGGATTGGTGGTCCCGCCATTCCTCCATTCATGGTGGGGCTCAACTCTTGCTCCCCCCTTTCTTCCTTTCCCAGTTCTCTGGTGGGAGACTACCTGGCCCCTGAATGGCTTGTCCTAGCTGCCCACACCCTCACTGCCTCCCCCGTCCACACCGCTTGACTCTCCCTACACCATGTAAAATGATGCAGACCAGGTGCACCCAAGGTCCAGCACTTGGGCAGGGGCCTTCGGTGATGCGTTCATCTATAATTCACTTTCTCTCAGCATCAGTCAATATCAGTCAGCTAGCTGAGAATCCTCCAGGTCTCTATGGACTTCAAGTTCAAATCCAAGCTCATCTCCTTCCCATGTGCCTTGCTTCCCCACATGTCCACCACCTTCCTGAGAGCCTCCATGTCTGCTCTCTTCAGCTGCATGCAGTTTTCATTTGTGGGCAACAAGCCAGGCTTCCTTACCCCTGCAAGCGTTTGACCATGCTGTCCTGCAGATTGACATGTCCTGTCCTTCAGTCTCTGGGCACTTCAGCAATGTCCGTTCATCCCTCAAGACTCAAGCATCTTCCTTTCAAAAGACCTCCCTGAGCTGTTGACTTGGAGCTAAATACCCCCAGGACTCTGTGCCCATCCTAAGACTTTGAAACACAGTGATAATCACCAGTGCCCTGTGTTTCCCTTCGACACCACGAGTCCTTGGCTTCCTTCAGCTCTCTCCCTGGAACCTAACCCAGTGCCTGGCACCCAGCAGGTATATGGATGAATTAGTACCAAAGGAGCAGAGGAATGGACTAATGAATGTCTCATGATGCCTTGAGAGCAGCTGCACACACAGGCCTCCTCCAGTGGTCAGACTGCTCCCAGTTCTGGGACCACCATCTCTGTACTGCCCTCCTCAACCCACCTGACCATCTGGCTCCAGACGCAGCCCAATTGCCTGTCTCTGCCAAGTCCTTCCTACTTAGAGAGTGTGGTACACAGGAACTTATGGATGAAACTCAGTCCATGTGCTTTGACAGTCTTCTATTTACACTCATATATATTCAGGGGGGAAAGGAATTAGCATCAAACCTGTGATTTCACAAAATATTCTTTAGGATAAGACAAGTATAGGTAGTACTGTGGTAATCAGCCCTACCTGGCCTGTAAAGTGCTCGGGGTAATCTCAGATGCCCCCCATTTCTGTAACTGAGCCCTGGGCCATGCTCATTTGGGGATCAGCAGCAAGGATCACAGATGGAAAGAGACCCCCATGGACAGAATTCCATGAACATCTCTGTGTTTCATTCAGTGCTATGTTGAAATGTCACTTCCTGGGGTTTTAAAGTATATACAAGTACACTTAATTGCAGATAAAACAGTTAAATATCTTTTGAATTGTCCATCCACATCCTCATGTGATTTCAGGGTCTTAGTGTGGGTTAATATAATAAAAACTGACAGATTTGTCCTGTTGATGTGGATCTTTATCTTTGTCTGAAACAATATAGTAAAATATCCAGCTCTTTTGGTTAAGTTTCATTCTTCTACTAAGACATCTATCTTTAGCCATCCATTGTATAAGTCAACTTGATTTATTCTATTTTTACTTGCTACTTTATTTTTTGTTTTTAAAAGTTTAATAGTATTCTTTTATAGAATTTATTATATTCAACAAATCTAATATACTATTAATGTGTGAAACAGATAATTAGTCTATATGCCATTAAGAACAACAGAAACAGGCTGGAGGCGTAGCTCAGTGGTGGAACACTTGCCTAGCATGTGCCAGGCCTGGAGTTGATCCCCAACCCTGAAAAACAAAACAAAGAAAAGAACAACAGAAATATTATCAACTATAATTGCAAGATGCCATTGATTACAAGATAGTTTCCAATTTCAGAGATAGTAAAATCAAAAGTGTGCCTTAAAATTGATGAATGCAGTATTGTATACCACTTCTACTAGCAGATACTTGCATTCCATTGATGATAGTGATAGAAAGTTTCCCTTTCGAGTGAGTTTAACTTAAAAATGTGTGAATTTAGAGAGAAGCCTTTTATAAATGCAGGGCAGGTGGAATACCACTTGGCAAGATCCTGGGGGTGACAGTGGCCACCTGGGGTCTCAGCCAGGCACAGTTCCCTGGTCCCCACACAGCTGGAGCTGCTGCCCTTCTGCCCTCCAGCGCTGCGCTCCATTCCCACTGGGGCAGAGCCCAGCTCCTCCACTGGGCAGGGGAGACGGCTGGGCAAGACGCCAGGGCTCTGGTTGAAGAATGTGGCCTTAACTTACCGAAGTCACTTGATGAGAGTGCAAGAATTCCCAGGAAATGCTCTCCTTACCAGTACCAGAGCAATCTAGGCTTGCCTCTACTCAAATGACAGTGCACTCAGATTTCTGTTTTGTTTCCTTCATTTTGTATTTGGATCTCCATTCTCCAACAAAGAGGGAGAAAGCACATTTTAGTCTCGGTTGCTGGGCTATCTACTTACAAATGATGGCCAAATCAACACTGGCCAATCCGTTCTCGTGACTATCAAACCAAATAAAGGTCTACTTTACTTTTTTGTATGTTTTATTTTGGACTGGGGATTGAACTCGGGGGCATTACACCTCCGAGGTACACCCCAAGCACTATTTCTTTTTAAATTTTGAAACAGGGTCAGTTGCTGAGGGCCTCACTAAGTTGCTGAGGCTGATTTTGAACCTGTGATCTTCCTGTCTCAGCCTCCCAAGTACTGGAATTACAGGTACACTACTTTACTTTTTATAATAGATTCACCAGTTGAGAAAGACAATGAATAATTCGAAGCAAAATATATTTCACTTGGAAAGTACAAGAAATAGCTAATTTCCTACTTCCAGAACAAGAAATGTGAAGAGACTCCTTTGAGGTGGTGGATGCTGCCTCCGCAAAGCAGTGTTCCTCCTCCTGCTCTGCCAGGCCTGGGGCTGCCTACACCCTGTGCAGTTTTCCTACAGACTGGCAGAGCTCTTAGATTTACTCGGCGCTCGTTCTTGAAGGTCACTGTGAATCATTAGAGTGCAATAGAGCAGGAGGTCACAAGTCCTATCGGCTGGGCTGCTTGCGCATAGCCTTTTTGCAAACTTAATTTTGAAGGCTTTAATGTAGGCATAATTGAGAAGATTAATTGAACACATACACATATCCTAATAAAGGTATTCTTTGGAGTCAGCAAATATTCACATCATATTTAGTATCAATAAACCTATTACAGAATAATAAAATGGAAGGGTCTTACAACAAGTGACTATTTGTAGACTATTAGCTATTAATGCAATTTAAAAACATAATCAGTAACAATTAGCAAAATTGATAATACGGGACATGTAGCTGTTTACTACTACTAATGCTACCAGCAAGAATTCTATCTAGTAACATCAGCTGAAAGCTAAACCTCTTCTACTTCTTTTTAAGCCTTCTGGACATTTTTGTTTATCAGATCTTTGTGGAAAAATTTATTAAGAACTATTTCCTGATATCCATAAAAATTAACACTAATTTTGTGTGTGTGTGTGTGTGTGTGTGTGTGTGTGTATGTGTGTGTGTGTGTGTATGTGTGTGTGTGTAGTGCTGGGGATTGAACCCAGAGGCACTCTACCTCTGAGCTACACCCCCAGCCCTTTTTTATTTTTTGTTTTGAAACAGGGTCTCGTTAGATTGCTGAGGGCCTGGCTAAGTTGCTGAGGCTGGCCTTGAACCCACGATCCTACTGGCTCAGACTCCCAAATACTGGGATTTCAGTTGTGCACCACTACACTCAGCTGGCACTAAATTTTGCAGTTTATTCGTAGAATAGAATAAAATTATAAGATTACCTCAGTTCAGTGCCCTTTCTCCATGCAAATGTACTGGTCAAAAAGCCAATATATTCATAAGACAGAATCATTAGGACCTGCTGTCTAATATCTGGTTTTCTGGAAGAAAAGCCAAGACAGGGACTTGGGTGGGGTGCGGTGGTTTACTGGTAAAGGAGTGGGAGGAACCGGATGGAGAGGAGATGCCAGGAGGCCAACTCAGGCTATTCATGGCCTGACAATAGCAGAGGAGCAGGCTTTCTCTCCCAGGACAGCCATGAGTCCCCTGCTGCCACACATGGCCGCGGGGGTGTGCAGGGCCAGGAGCAGGGACCCAGAGCCCTGCTGCCCCCGCACAGCTGGTGATGGGGGGACGGGACCTCAGTGGCCTCAACAGCTGGACAGACTGCCCTACAGAACCACAACACACCCTCATGACACCAAAACCTCGGGATTAGAGAAGAAATAGGAAGACTAACCAAAAATATATATATTCTTTAGCTTTTACTTTTCTAAGTTAAACATGCCAACTCCTTGACATATTTGCATAGATCAATTTTCCATTAAAAACATATAAACTCTTTTTAAAAGTATTGCTGTCTTTTACCTTTTCCACTTAGTCTGCTTCCTGTGGAAAATAGGCACAAACTGGTTCAATTACTCTAATAACTGAAGACTCATCTAGATACAATCTTGCTATGCCAGCTTTTTATGGAAAGCAGTCATACACTGTTCTTATTCTTCATCTCTCAGTCCAGGGGTTCTCCTACCCCAGCCAGCAGGTTTGTATGACCAGGGAGCTGAGAGTGTTTATGTTTTTATAGGGCTGCTTAAAAAGAAATATATGTATATATGAATGTGCAATATGAGCTGGACATGGTGGCATGCGCCTGTGATCCTAGTACTTGGGAGGCTGAGAGAGGAGGATCACAAGTTAGAGGTCAGCTTCAGCAACTTAGTGAGGCCCTCAGCAACTCAGAGAGACCCGGTTTCAAAAAAAAAATGGGGTGTGATGTAGCTTGGAGGTAGAACACCTCTGGGTTCAACCCCCAGTACTAAATTAAAAAAAAAAGAATGTGCAATATGGACTGTACAATCCACAAAGCTGAACATATTTACTATCTAGCCCTTTACAAAACAAGTTTGCCAACCTCTTCTTCAGTCCATTATGACTCCAAACTGTTTTTCAAAAGTATACTGGCTCAGTTTATATCCAAAACTTCAAATTCACAGGTGACTTATGGAACCATAAAATGATTTGTATTATAAAAGGATTCATCATAGAATTCATGTAAATTAGTTCTAGCTCTTCTAAACAGTTATTTTTTTAATGTAAGTCCTCAACAAATTTCAGAATCACTCATTTTAAGTAAAATAGATGTACTTAATTTCTTCTTTGTCTCATAAAAATACTACCACCTACCCAGGCATGGTGACGCAAGCTTGTAATCCCAGTACTCAGGAGGCTGAGATGGTAGGATCCGGGTTCGAGGCTAGCCTCAGCTACTTAGTGAGGCCTCCGCAACTTAGTGAGACCCTGTTTCAAAGTAAAGAATAAAAAATAGGGCTGGGGGTGTAGCTCGGGGGTAGAATGCCCCTGGGTTCAATCCCCGGTAACACACACACACACACACACACACACACACACACAC
>PVJS01005022.1:0-66141 GCA_004027185.1 Glis glis
AGAGAGAGACAGGGAGAGAGAGAGAGCTGAGGCTGGCCGCGAACCCGGATCCTCCGGTCTCCGCCTCCCTAAGTACTGGGATTACAAGAGTGCGCCACCAGGCCCGGCTTGAAAAGCATTTTTGAACATTCTTGACTAAGCTGTCATTTCCATACAAAAAATTACATAGCATTTCATCAATCATTATGATAAAAAAAGAAAAAGCCGGGCGTGGTGGTACACGCTTGTAATCCTAGTACTTGGGAGGCTGAGACAGTAGTATCGCAGGTGTGCGGCCAGCCTCAGCAACTTACTGAGGCTCTCTGCAACTTAGTGAGACCCTGTTTCAAAATAAAAGAATAAAATAGGGCTGGGGGTGTTGCTTGGAGGTAGAATGCCCCTGGGTTCCATCCCCAGTACCATAAAGAAAAGAAAAGAAAAGAAAAGAAGGAAAGGCCAAGCCACAGACCAGGAGAAAATATGTACTTATCACATACTTGATAAAGAATTTGATTCAGATTATATAAAGAACTCTCAAAACAACAACAAAATGAAGACATGGTAGAGCACTTGCCTAGTATGTATGACTCCTGGGTTTCATCCCTAGCACCTCAAAAAGACACACACACACACACAAAAAAAAAAAAAAACAAGGAGCTCAACAAAATAATGAAAAACAGATCTGAGAAGGTATTTCATCAAATATATGTAGTGACACACATATGAAAAGATAATATCAGTAGTCATCAGAGAAACTCAAAACTGCAAAAAGATACCATTCCATTCCTATTTGAATAGCTGAGTTAAAAAAAAGAACTGAACAACTTTCAGTAAAAATACAGGGCAACATAGGTAGTACCTAGTAGCACTTAGTTCATAAACTAAAGCTCTAAGGATGTGGCTATGATAAAATATTTTATCAGAGGCAGATTAGATGAGAAGTAAACATGAGATCTTTCATTAAAAGATGCTTCCATTGGTAGTGAATGAAAGACTGTCTGTACTCACTGTGTTTTTTGACGGTTCCCAGGCAGCATCTACTTTCCCCACATCTTGCATATCTTGCAGCTGACGTAGCTGAGACAAAGTGTGATGCCTCAAAGCTTCATGCAAAGGAGTATCTCCATCCTTATCCTGAATATCTAGTTTGGCACCTGCACGGACCAAAAGCTACAAGAGAAAGATGACTCAGTTTGGTAGTATAGACACCCGTAAGCAACTACAACAGATCTGAAGTAACAGGGAGAATACCCTGTATCTATCTACCTGAGGGAGATGCCTCTAAAGCTAATGATTTTGATGTTTTTGCTTTCTACCATTCTATATACCCGTGTAGCTCCTTACAGTGATGTATTCTGGTTACTCAAATATATTGGAGAAAATAGAAAGAAATGAATATCAACATGTTGCTTAATTCATCTACTCTAAAATGGTAACTGGGGGAAATTTAGGATTTTTTTCTCCTTTTAATTTTAGATACTGAGTTATTTTAAGTCCTTCCACCACACAAAGCACAATGTTCAAAATTCTTCTATTATTTAAACAAGCAAAAGTTACTGATTTCATTCTCTTTGGTTAATTTTCTCCAAATGTATGGTTATAAGGAAAGTCCAAGTACCATGGAAGACAAATCAAGAAGTTAGGCAAAAGGATTTCTTTGCTGTGTGTGTGTGGGGGGGGGCCAGGATGCTGGGGATTGAACCCAGGGGCATTCTACCTTTAAGCCACACCTCCAGCCCTATTTTTTATTTTGAAACAGGGTCTCACTAAGTTGCTGATGGTCTTATTAAGTTGCTAAGGCTTGCCTCCAATCTGTGATCCTCCTGTCTTAGCCTTCCAAGTACTGGGATTACAGGTGTGGTGCCCGGTTTTAGCAAAAGAATTTCAAATAACAATAAATGTAAAACAGCGTTTGCTAAACCACAACCTCTTAGATAAAATGTATATCTGACATATGTCAATAAATGACTTAAGAAGTAAATGTAAGTTTAAGATTTTGCTTATTTGAAACACTTAAACAATTTTCCTAATCCTTTCTACAAATACCATCAAAGAACTTTAGAAAAATACCATCTAAGAAACCAATCTCAAACATATTACTTGTCTTGGCAAAGTAAGTATTTAATTACTTGGGTGGCTTAATAGCCAGAGAGTGATCTCCCCTCCCCAGAAGTTCTGGTTTGGTTGATCTAAGATGAGGCACAAGAATCAGCCTTCCAACCAAGCTCCCAGGCGATACTGATGCTGCTGCTTCAGCCTCCAAACTTTAAGAATCACGGCTCTATAAAAATATTTGAACCAATATGCTCTCAACTACTTTTGTTGTATTTTACTAATGGTCAGATTAGTAAAATAAAAAAAATTTCAGTTTCTTTGGAATTTGTAGCAGCAAATGTCCAGCTAATGCTTTTAATTTATAGTTTACGCCCAACTGCATACATTGAAAGGGAATATACTTTTATTATTTATTTATTGTTTGTTTGTTTGTTTGCTTGTGGTATGGGGGATGGAATCCAGGGGCATTCTACCTCCAAGCTACACCCCCAGCCTATTTTATTCTTTTGAAACAGGGTCTTACTAAATTGCAGAGGGCCTCACTAAATTGCTAAAGCTGGCCTCCAATTTGTGATCCTGCTGTCTCAGCCTCCCAAGTACTGGGATTACAAGCATACACTACCACACCTGGCTGGAAATGTACTTTTATTTATTTATTTATTTATTTATTTTTTATTTATTTATTTAATTTTTTGGCGGTACCGGGGATTGAACGCAGGGGCGTTCTACCTCCGCGCTACGCCCCCGGCCCTATTTTTTTATACTGTATTTTGAAACAGGGTCGCACAAAGTTGTGGAGGGCCTCACTAAGTAGAGAGAGAGAGAGAGAGAGAGAGAGAGAGACAGGGAGAGAGAGAGAGAGAGACAGAGAGACAGAGAGAGAGACAGAGAGAGAGACACAGAGAGAGAGCGCGCACGCGCTTGCGTGAGCTGAGGCTGGCCGCGAACCCGGATCCTCCGGTCTCCGCCTCCCAAAGTACTGGGATTACAAGCGTGCGCCACCATGCCCAGCTGGAAATGTACTTTTAAAAACTAATTTATATGTTACTTTGAAATTTTCTCATTTAATACTCTGGGAATTCACAAATTTGGCAACAAAAGATAAAGACTCTGAACTCAGAACTTTTAAGATTTTTGCTATAAAAAATTAAAATTGTTTAACCAACTGATATAAAATAGCCTAAAATAGAAGTTTTGTGTCGTACTATGCCTTTTTGAGATATTTAACACTGTATAATTTTAATTTTCAAGACGTCCTAAAACTCTGGTTAGAAAACAAGTGGAAGCTGGAATTGATGTCAATAAATACTTTACCCTAACAATCTGGGTGTGCTGTCGCTCAACAGCCAGGTGTAGAGCAGTCTGTTGGTTCACATTCTGGATATCCAGGTTTGCATTACCCTGAACAAGAACAACAAATTTGCAATGGTTAAATTCTGGCAGCAGTGAAGAACATGAATTCTGTAACTATTCATAAGGAATAAATAACACTGGACACCGTTGACCATTTTCTTCTTCTCCTTCTAAGCTGCTGTGTCATTATTCTCTTATGGTAAAAGGTACTGTTCATATAGGAAAAATGGATGGGGCAGCAAACTTTCTAAAGGAGAACAGCAAGTTTAAAGATTATTTCTATTATGGTGATTCCATCTAAGAACAGCTCAAGGGCAAAGCATAGTACAGAGGTCAAGCATGTCTCTCCAACTCCATTACAGAGTGGCAGAGATAACCAACTCCTTTGAACTGTAAAGATTTCTGTAAAATTATTAAAGTTATTGAGTCTTCATATTGGATTCAGATTTACTTCAATAATCTGATAAATCCACTTTTTCTTGCTGCATAATTGTGTTCTTCCTCATTCAATGAAAAGAAACTTTGCTTGAGGTGAGGAGATGATGTTTAATTAGTACATAAAAATAGTTTCAGGGAGAGCAGGCATCCTACCCAGGGCCTGCCACTAACATTTAGTGCAAGGATCTGTGGAAATGTGTCTTCTTGGGTATATTCCTAGTATCCACGTGGGGCTGCTGGCTTGTACCGTGAATACATGTCTAACTTTCTAAGAAATCACCAAATTGTTTTTCAAACAACTTTTTTCAATTTTTGTTTAAAAACAATTTTTTCAATTTTTGTTTAAAAAACACCAGCAATGTATGTGAATTCCAATTGCTCCACATCCTACTCAACAATTAGTTTTGTTTGTCTTTTTAATTGTTTTAATTTTAGCCATTCTAGTGGTTATAAATTTGGTTCCCAAATGATCAATTATACTTTCATTTGCTTATTTTGCCCACTGTAAATCTCTATTGGTAAAGTAGGTGTTCAGATCTTTTGCCCATTTTTACACAGCTATTTGTCCTCTAAAATTGCAAAAGTTCTTTATATATTCATAATTCTAGTCCTCTGGCAAACATGTGCTTTGTAAATTAAGTTTCACCTAGTGTGGCTTTCCTATGCATTATCTTAACAGTGTCTGCTGATAAGAGGAAGTTTATTTTGTGGGTGGGGGGTACTGAGGATTAAACCCAGGGGTGTTCTACCTCTGAGTTATACCCCAGCCCTATTTTTATTTTTTATTTTGAAACAGGGTCTCGCTAAGTTGCTGAGGGCGTTTTCTGAGGCTGGCCTTGAACCTGTGATCCTCCTGCCTCCCAAGTACTGGGGTTTACAGGCATGCACCAACACACCCAGCTTTTTTTTTTTTTTTTGAAACAGGGTCTCACTAAATTGCCCTGGTTGGCCTCGAACCTCTAATCCTCCTGTCCCAGACTCCCAACTACCAGGATTACAGGTGTGCATGACTATGCCCAGTGAGAGGAAGTTTTAACTTTTATGAAGTCCATTATTTTTTGCCTTTATAATTATGGTTTTCTGACACCTAAAAAATCCCATGTACCTCCAACTCAGAAGATATACTCCTATGTTTTCCTCTGAAGTTCTATGGTTTAAGTTTTTATAGTCAGTCTATGAGCCATTTAACTTTTGTATAAGGTAAGAGATAAAGATTTTTGTTTGAGGGGCTGGATTTTTGTGGATGTATGGATATCGACTTGTTCTAATATCACTTTTGAGAAACTACTCTTTTGCCCATTAAATTAGTTTGGTACCTCGATCAAAAATTAACTGACCATATATGTGTGATTCTATTTCTGTGTTCCCTGTTGTTTTGATCTATATGATTATCTGTATAGAAAATACTAAGGAATCTATAAAGAAGAATCTACTAAAACTAGTAAGTTTAAGCAAAGTTACAGGATACATGAGTAAAATATGAAAAGCAATTGTTTCTATATTAGCAATACACAATTGGGAACTCAAATGTAAAAACAATGTAATTTATATCAGGATCCAAAAAAACTATCTAAGGATAAACCTACTATGTGCAAAAGCAAACTTTTCCCTTTTTTTGCAGTACTGGAGATTGAACCCAGGGGCATTTTACCTCCCAGCTATACCCCAGCCCTATTTTTTTATTCTTTATTTTAAAACAGGGTCTCACTAAGTTGTGGAGGGCCTCACTAAGTTGCTGAGGCTGGCTGTGAACCTGTGATACTCCTCTCTCAGCCTCCCAAGTACTGGGATTACAAGTGTGCACCACCACACCCGGATAAATGCAAACTTCTAACAGACTTTTAACAGAGACTAATAAGCTGTCTACTGCAATACCACCCTGAACATGCCCAATTGTGTCTGATCCCAGAAGTTAAGCAGGTCAGGCCTCATTAGTACTTGAATAAGAAACTAATAAGCTGATTCTAAAATGTGTATGGAAATGCAAAAGATCTAGACTTTAATTAAAGTAATTTTGAGAAAGAAGAAAAAAAGGATTTACTTGATTTCAAAACAGTATAAAGCAACAATAATCAAGGCAGTGTGATATTGACACAGGCTCGTCATTTAGACTCCAATAAAAAGGAATTATGCCGGGCGTCGTGGCACATGCTTGTAATCTCAGTACTTGGGAGGCTGAAACAGGAGGATTGCAGGTTTGTGGCCAGACGCAACAACGTAATGAGGCCCTCTGCAACTTAGCGAGACCCTGTTTCAAACTAAAAAATAAAATAGGGCTGAAGGTGTAGCTCAGAGGTAGAACGTCCCTGGGTTCAATCCACAGCACCAAGAAAAAGGAATTATCAAATTAACAAAGAGCAATAATTTTAATAGTAAAGGCTTTAAAAGGCAGGGGGAAAGGTATTAACTTTTGAACTACTTCTTTAACTTTCTGTAGTTTTGGGATGTTTATCTTATAATCTGGTGCCTAATTAATTATACACAATGTACTATTTACTACACGGTTCTGTTGTTTCATTTAACTAGATTATAAATTCCTTCAAGTCCAGAATCACAGAAAATTCTTTGGTAATTTCAGTATATCTATACAGCTTACATTTTCTTCAGGCAGTTAAAAACTTTGCTGAATATACTAAAATATCACACAACTATAATAAATAGGTTCTCCCCCAAATCCAATCTCATAAAAATGTAGTCACCTCATTTCAGAGATAAATGAAATGACTAAGGTGAGTGTGCTGCCATCCAGGTGGTTATGAACCGAATCCCCTGATTTTGGAAGCAGTCTGATGGCAACTGGCCACACCAGCTTAAATAGCAACAAGGATGGTTCTTGGTGCTGTGGTTCACTATCATTTCCGCAACAACAGTAGCAGTTCTGGGAAATACCTGTTAGTAGATGCTCATTTCATCGGCTAGATCCAGGAGGACTGTGTAGAAGGAATGCTGAGAACTGAGGGGTCCACCTTCACACAAGTGTCCCATCCCTACATTTTTTGTTGTTATTTTTTGGTGATGGTGGTATTTTTTTTTTTTTTTTGGTAGTACTGGGGATTGAACCCAGGGGCATTCTACCTCTGAGCTAAACCCCCGGCCCTATTTTTTATTCTGTATTTTGAAACAGGATCTCACCAAGTTGCGGAGGGCCTCACTAAGTAGCTGAGGCTGGCTACGAACCTGTGATCCTCCTGTCTCAGCCTCCCAAGTACTGGGATTACAAGCATGCACCACCATGCCCAGTTCATCCCTACATTTACGAACCAGTGTTATGCATTATATCTGAATTTTCCTCATCATGTGATTTTACTGCAATCTACTAATAGAGATTTGGTGAAGTAATAAATCAATGGGAATATTCCAAAATTGTTAAAAAAAAAACAAAACAGTGAATTGCTTTCCTTACCTGATGAACCAACAGTTCGGCCACTTCTACGTGATTATTAAGGGCAGCCAGATGCAAGGCAGTGTAACCGTCATCTTTCTTCTCATCCACAATCCACGGTCTCGGTAATTTTGATAGTAAAACACGCATTGCACTGAAAGTCAAATATATATTATTTTTATATTTATATAATTTGATATTTTTACTATTTTCTTCAGAAAAACATATTCAGAAGAAAACTGAAAATCAAATGAAAACTTCTTTTTTTTAAAAAAATCATGTCCTAGGGCTGAGGGGTGTAGCTCAGAGGTAGAGTACTTACTTGACTAGAATGCATGAAGCCCAGGGTTCAATCCTCAGTACCACCAAAAAAATAAAATTATGCCCTTTGAAACAAATAGGAATCCAATTATCCTAATTCTCAAATGTGCAGCTTTCTGATATTTTGAGAGGCAAATAAACTATCACTATTTGGTGAATAAAATAAAAATTGAATGGAAGTGCTACAAAAAAGATTTTAAGAGGGAAAAAAATCAAAGAGGAAAGGAATATACTCTAGTGAGACACAACTGTGGCTTGGAAAATCTCTCAGGTCCAATTTCAATTGTATCTATTAATGAAAGAGTCAATAAAAGCTGGGTATAGTGGCACGCACTTGTAATCCCAGTTCTTGGGAGGCTGAGACAGGAGGATCGCAGGTTTCAGGACAGCCTCAGCAGTAGTGGGACTCTCATCAACCTAGTGAGACCCTGTTTCAAAAAAAAAAATAAAATGAGCTAGGGGTGTGGCTCAGAGCTAGAATGCCCCTGGGTTCCATTCCCAGTACCCCAGTACACACACAAAAAGAGTTAATAAAGAACAGCTAAAGCGTGGTAGTACACAACTGTAATTCCAGATATTCAGGAGGCTGAGGCAGGAGGATTGCCAAGTTTAAGGCCAGCATGGGAAAATTATCAAGACCCTGTCTCTGAATAAAAAATAAAAAGGGATGGGGATGTAGCTAAGTGAGTGGCCCACTCCTGGGTTCAATGCCTGGTACCACAACATACACACAAAACCAGCCAGGTAACAGCCACAAAAGGTGTGTGGGGGGGGGGGCGATGACAATGAAGACAAATTTATACAGCTGTTAATATTGTTGTGAATGGCTAGGTGCTATGGCAGCCTGCTTCCTCTTTTTCTTTGGAGCAGGCAATCTTAGGAACACACAATAGAACCAAAAAGGCCAGGCTGTTCCCTGCAGCCCTTCAAGTTCATTAAGAAGACAGAATATAGCAGCATGTAATAGAGCAGAGCATGCCTGTAATCCCAGTACTTGGGAGGCTGAGACAGAAGGATCACAGGGTCAAGGCCACTCTCAGCAACTTAGTGAGACCCTGTTTCAAAGTAAAGTAGGGCTGGGGGTATAGGTCAGAGGTAGAATGTCCCTGGGTTCAATTCCCAGTACCACAAAAAATAAAATTAAAATTAAAATTAAAATTAAAATTAAAATTAAAAGATAAAATAGAGCTAAGGTCTAGCTCAGAGGCAGAATGCCCCTGGTTCAATCCCTAATGCCAAAAAAAAAAAAAAGACAGAATATAGTTTTGCTGCAAGCACTGAGGTCCATACAATTACTGGGATAAAGATGTTACTAGCTCAATAAATCGATGACCTTATTAATAAGCCAACAGACTCTCACCTGTGGAGGGGAGTGTATGAGATTTGGTAATATTTTCCCTAATGTTCAAACACTCTTCTTTATTTCTCAACTGGTTGTTTCCCAAGAGGTTAAGGACATGGATGTTTTAAAGATAAGATCTTACTACCAGTTAAGCAGGCATTTGTGAATCGTGCCAAAGAAGCATTAAGTTCCGGAACAACTAATAGTGGTGCCTAGCATAATCCCTGGCACATGGTAGTACTCAACGTTTGCTGAATGATGATCAAATGAGTTCTAAGAAGTAGAGGGGACAAGCAGCTGTCTACATTGGTATGTAGTATTCAAATGGCACTGGGTCAATTTTTAGGGCCTGTCATGCTGTCTCTTCTCATGTGAGAAGAATCACAAAACAGACCTCATAGCGTTGTTATGAAAATTAAAATAAATACTAATTTATAAAAAGGGCTTAGAAGAATGTCTGGCACATAGTACAGTATATAAGTATCTGCTAAATAAATATTTTGACTGCTACAAAACAGCAAAAACAGGGTACTTTAGGTACCTGAAAATTATCCTATTTTACACTCTTGAGGCATATTACCTCATAGTATGTGTAAGATTATTTCAGTATCTAGGAAAGCTGGTTCTTTAAAACTGCCAAATATCTATAGAAACATTCCTTATGTTGCTATTTTGAAATAGTCATCCAAAATAATTAAACTGCTAGGGTATTAAGTGCTAAAGACAAAAAAGAATGTCAAGGACAAACTTCTCCATAGGAGAATGAGCTTTGAAAACTGATAATGGTTTTTCCCGATTCCTAACTCAAATACTATGAGGATGTATTTAATTAAGATTAAGGTGGCTTCTCTTGGGTATTTTTAGGTTTGTGAAATTTTAAAGTATATCTCCATAGGTTTGCTGGATTTGGTGATTCAATATTGTTTCGGGTTTTGGTTAAAAAATTGCTATATCAAAGTTTATTGTGATTATGCCATTAAAATTTAGAACATAAGCATTTTTTAGAAACATACAATATGTAGCAAAGTTACAGACAGGCTAATGGCTATTTCAGTCTGTGGTAAAGTGTGCAATGATGGTGTGATGATACGGAATTGCTATTTCAGAAAATTAGATAACCGTGGCAATGTAGAATGGAGGAAAAATGTATTTCACATTTAAGCATAAAAAGAATTTAATTCATAATAAAATGCATTTCAGTACTTCTACATGTATATTTACTTTCAATATAAAATCACAATTACTCGAAAGCATTCTGTAATTCTCGAAAGCACTTTTCACTAAGCACTACAAAAAATAACTAAAATTGACATTGTATTAAAAGTTTTAAGTAACATTTCCAAAATTTCCCTTATATACTATTTTCTTTTTACTTAGTGATCTCTCTTCGCCATCAATATATGGGTTCTACTTACCATTTCTACATATTTTCCATTAAAATACCATTCAATAAATTTTGAAAACATGTACAATAACTAGCCCTACAAAATCCTTTCAGGCCTTCAGCTATGTAACATATCACCTCCACAACATTTTTTTACCAACAAAAAATCAGGTTATAAAATGTATTTTGGCAGCAGAGGGATTTTCGGTGTAAAGATTGTCTTGCTCCTAGCTGGGGCAGTGTTTTTCCTCTTTCCTTTTTTCTCTGCAGTGCTTCTAAGTATAGTGACAGCCGCATGAGGCTTTCCTAGTCTCAGCGCAAGCTCAGTAAAAATCTGGGAAATGTAAGTGGAAACATGAGAGACCGCTTTATTTGGCAGTACTTTAAAAAAAAAGGACAAATGGCAAAGCAGTGTTTGGACCGCAGGATGCACAATCAATAGGCAGAGAGCGAGATAGAGGCTTCCTCAGCGTTTGGATCGACAATCGACAGCTGAGAGACTATTTTTTGCTATGGTTGACTAAATATGGTCAGGGAAGAGAGAGGCACAAGAGAGCCTGTTTGCCTGGGAGTGCATGTTTCAAATGCTTAGCTGCCTATAAAGCTGTAACAGTTTAGCCTGTGGCCACTGAGAGAAGAATATAAGTTAGCCTCTGTAGTGGCCATGTGGAAGTCCTGACCTCGCTTGCAGACTTGACCTCTGGATATGACAAGGTAGCTTCACTACAGATCTAGCATTTAATCCTGGAAACTCAAAACCCCAAAAAAAAACCCTCAAAGCAAGAAAGATGCAGAATACTTCCTGAGGAGCCAGAAGAACCCAGTGTATTCTGGTGGGCAGAGAAAAACAGGGTGAACGTTTACAGCTACTTGGGGGAAGTGAGGTGTGCTTTGGTTTGGGGTTTTTGTCTTTTTTAGAGTCTAGAATTATCTTCCTATGTAACTTTTCCCCTCTTCTGAAGCATTTCATCTGACAAATAAGCTAGGTGCATTTTCTTGGCGGTCGTAGCAACCTTCCTTTGGTTACTTAACTTTCTCTACATATCTGTGTAATAACTAGTATACGACATTCCAAATCAAACTGCCAACACTGATTCAAATTTATTGTAATTTTTAAGGGGGGGAGATAAAAATACGTTACTTGCTGTTTATTCGTTTGTTTTTCAAATTTATCTTAAAAGGTGATGTTCTGTGTTCACTGATCCGCCCTCCCTCCCTTCCTTCACCCGGCTCATAAAAAGAAGTGCTGAATCAGCGAATCGAGTGAAGGAACAGTCAAGATGAGATGGCTGCTGCTGGTGTGACTCCCTGGGTCACTGCCTCTCTTCCTGCTGCAAATGCTGCATGACACTAAGCTTACAGGTAACAGCACCACAAGTCCTGTAATTTAAGGATGTAGAGGACTTTGTGCATGCTTATCTATTACTGACTCGAGACATTCTTATTGTTAAATAATTCTATCCGGCATGACTAATTTCACAGCTTAGGTAGTGTGAAAAGGAATACTGTTCAAATATCATGGCAGATAACTGTTAATCTCAAAAAGTACAAATCCATCACTGTCCTTTACATTATTAAAGATTTAGCCTTTATTGTCTCAGATGAAATGATGGTTTTTAGTAAAATTAATCTGCATCCCCTGTTTTCAAGGTATGGTATCTTTTAGAAAATATTCTAAGATTTAGTTAACTAAGAAACTTGGCAGATTATAAAATAGTTTTAAATAATTCCTATTAATTGGCCACAAAAATAAATCACCAAGTGCACAGTGTAATTCCAATGCTGCACTGCTGACTGCTGTAGTACTGGGCTGTCTACTCTACGTTCTCATTTGTTTCCTGTGAGCCGCATTAGCTCCCTATCACAGGCTGCAGAAATTCTACCACCCTTGTCACCCCTCCTCTGCGAAAATCTCATGAGGGTTTTTTCTAAATTAACCTTTTAATGCCATAGTAATTAAAGGCTATTCAGGAACTACAATTTTTTCTCAGCTAAATGATCAAGCTAAAATCCAGGTTCTCACAGACTAAAACCTACCAGCTCTTTTATGTAAGACTTTGAAAAAGTTGACTGTTTTGGTTTTTCCTTTATAGTAAAAGAGTTTTTACAACCAAAAGAACTAAACTCATCCAAAGTAGATATTTACATATCTATTTGAATTTGTATGCAACCCAGACAGAAGCACAGCAGTACAAAATTCAGGTAAGGAACTAACAGAGGACAACAAAGAAGTTTCCCAATGATCCTCAGTTATTATCCGTGATATTAAAAAAACTAAAGAAAAATCATCACTTTGAAAGAAGTATTAATTGGTTAATAAGTTAAGTTTTGAATAAGGTAGCTGCTTATAAAAAGAATTTGAATCAAATTAATTACTATCTACTTGTAGGATCTAGAAGCAATCTACCAAAAAAAAAAAAGAAGAAACTCTCTGAAGACTATGAAGAAACACTGGGCTGATCTTACCAATTTCTGAAATAGACTATAAAACTCAACTGATTCTATTAAACTCTTGCAAAAAAGAACCAAACCAGCACCAAGTTCAACAGATAACTGGTCAAATGTTTATGTCCATCAAGACCCAGGAAACATAAGTGGCATTAATGGCATAATCAGGTAAATTTGTTATTATAAAGTTTAATCTTTGGTAAATTAGTCTCTGCAAATGATCTACCATTGATCTACATCAAGAGCCCAATGTTTTACTAACAAATGGGAAAAGAAAATATTTCATGTTTTTACAACTAACAACTTAGTAATACCTACTCAGAGTACATACTTCTTTATGTACCCATATGAACATACAATGCTATGGAATGTAAAGAAGTATGTATTTTTGGTAGGTAATAAGCCACCAAGAGGGAACTAAACCAATAAAAGTAGCCCTGGATTCTTTCTACATGAATGACCTTCATATGGTAAATTAACCTACTATCAAGTACATGACTTTTAGCAATACTAACACCGAAAAAAGTACCTACTTATAACAGATGGAAACTAAATATCCCTACACTTTAATACTTTGTAAAGGAAAAGTAGAATTCAAATTATCATGAAATTCATTTAAAACATACTACATTTTACATTTTTTGAGTGCTCACATGATTAAAATTTGACTATAACAGGGAAAATAGAATTACTAGCACAAAAGAATAAGAGATACACATGATCCATTTTTTGTCTCCACAATTTGATCATACTTTAAATACATCACATTAGTAGAGCCAGTTGTTCTGATAAGACAAATAAGATACAACAAAACTGACTTCACTAAGGTTTTAATAGCTATTCTTCACATTTGGTAAGTTTATAATCTAGTAATATTAGAGGAAATTCTAAGAAAAGGTTCTCATTGTTTTAGACTTTCTTTTTTTGACAGCAACAGAAATCATAATTCTGTAAGATTATCTTTTTGGTACTAGGTATTAAACCCAGGGGCATTCTACCTCCAAGCTACACTCCAGCCCTTTTTATTTTTTTATTTTGAAACAGGGTCTCACTAAGTTGCTGCGCAAACCTGCGATTCTCCTATCTCAGCCTCCCAAGTACTGGGATTACAGATGTGTACCACCATACCAAGCTTAAAAGACTTCTCTTTTAAGTAAAATTCTAAGATGCAAGAAAGAAAAAAAGTGGCCCTCATCCTTCTCAATTTGTCAGGTCTTTCACCTAACCTCCACTTTAAATGCTATGTTAGCACTTAAAATTAATTTCAATCCCAGTACTTGGGAGGCTGAGACAGAAGGATCGCAGGTTCGCGACCAGCCTCAGCTACTTAGTGAGGCCCTCCGCAACTTAGTGAGACCCTGTTTCAAAATAAAGAATAAAAAATGGGCTGAGGGTGTAGTTCGGAAGTAGAATGTCTCTGGGTTCAATCCCCAGTACCACAAAAAAAAAAAATTAAACATAAAAATAAAGGATAAAAAATTAACAGAAGTCGTGCCAACAGCTGTAAGTAAATTGGTAACAGACTGCCAAATATTTAAAAGACTGTGTTATCTTTGAATTTGCTTTCTCCAAAGGGATTATATAAACTGAAAATACTATAGTCAAGAACCAATTTATATATAAAGAATAATAATTTTCCTTGGTACTATGCAATTATAATTAAAATTTTACAGATCTGATAGATCCACCTCATACAGCATGAGAGATATCAAAATACTTTCTGTATTTTATGCAAAGTCTATTTTGCATATTATATTTATAAAAATTATAAATAATAAAGTTCTTAGAATGACTAATAGTACCTATTAAAAGCTAATATATAACAAACTTACAAAAAAGAAATAATACTAGTATTCATAATTCTCATCTCTTACTAAAAGTTATTTCAACTAGAATATTTATACATGTACAAAAAGCAATATTTTAAATTTCTGTGTGAGAAACTGAATAGGAATGACTACAAGTTATACTACAGTTAATTTTATGTTAATAAGATAATTAGTAAAAAGTAATTTTCATTTTATCTGATTATTAAGAATGAATTACTCTATTAGAGTTAACACTTACATAATTGCATATTTATTGGAGATTATAAAACCCGTGATTTTAAAATTCTACATTTCCAAAGAAAGTGGTTCAGCTCTTAATTCACTTAAGCATAATCCTTGTGATCATCGACGAAGTGAAGGCCAATGCTGCACGTTCCATTGTCAGGTTCATCTGTTTTTATCCTAAGTACCAAAACTAAAGACATTACCTCTCTAAAACTATTCAGAGGGTGTCATTCTTCTCATGTTTTGTAATGAACAATTGTACTAGTTACTCTATAAGTATAAAATGTTTTAATAAATCGTTTCAAACATTCTAGCAACTAAGAAATTCCTTTGCTACAATATTAAGAGTATATAATCCTTAAAAAAATAAAATGATGGGCTATTCATTTATGAAAAGTAAAATTATAAACTGACTCTGGTGCTTACAAGTTTAGCTTAACATATCTCAGAGTATTTTCAATCACTCTAAAATGTCACATCCATCACTTAGATCAGCTGTTCATTTTTAACTGAGTACATTTTAAACTCTGGGCATCTGCTGACACTGGTGTAACTCAAACATTTCAACTGTCTCCCTGACAGGGATAACAGATGCTGACATTATCAAATGCTGTACTATTTTCTCCCATGGCCTCTCCTTGCCCCGATATGGCCAGCATATGAAACTGAACTGCCATCCAAAGCACACTTGAGCAACTGGATCTGCTAAATGGCTCCCATATAACTAGTAAAAATAGAAGCCGTGTTACTGCTGCCTTCAGCACTTAAGTTCACGCAATTTAACACCTGTTTTGCTTCTATTAGAATAAATGATGGAAAGAACGGGCATTACATTAATTTCACCACCAGCACAATACTTAACAACCAACGAATGCCAAATACAGTTATTGTAAGAACTATCTGGATATTGCCTGAATTAGTGTTGATTTTCTCTCAGTTCAGTTTCAAAACAGTAAATATAAAGAATATTTTGCTCTTTATATTTGACTGAGAGCTCTTATTTTATAAACTATAACTTATCAGAATTGTATTTTATGCAAGTATTTTTTAGAAGACATCCCTCCCCAATATTGAAATCAACAGTAAAACCACATTATAGCCAGGCGTGGTGGCGCACGCTTGTAATCCCAGTACTTTGGGAGGCAGAGACCGTAGGATCCTGGTTCGTGTCCAGCCTCAGCTCGCTCGCTCGCTCGCTTGCGCTCTCTCTCTCTCTCTCTCCTTAGTGAGGCCCTCCGCAACTTCATGAGACCCAGTTTCAAAATAAAGTATAAAAAATTAGGGCCGGGGGTGTAGCATGGAGGTAGAACACCCCCGGGTTCAATCCCCGGTACCGCAAAAAAAAAAAAAAACCACATTATAACATAAAGTACCAATTTTAACATATTACATGGTAGATTTTAGTACCAAACATTCATGGACAGTAGCTAACTACAAGTCCATGTATTAAGGTGATAACAAGTAACTAGGCAATTTGTACTCAAAATGGCAGAGAATTTGGTCAGGGAAATAGACCTTTGAAAGGGTTAAAATTACTGACCCGTGATTAGTAACCCTACTAAGCAAAAATAAAGAAAAATAAGCTGGCATGCATGGTAGTTCCTCTCAACACAAGTCCAAGCAATACACTGACTACATGTGTGATCTATTTATAAGTCAAAGGGCAAAGGTATTTTCTTAAGGCCACTCATATTCCTTCACCTCGTCAGCAACTTGCTACTAGTCCTCAACTATAATACTAAAAAAAGCAGCAGCAGTAGAAATGTGTGACTAACATTACTCTTCCCCAACTATTAGCTTTCCTTAAGGAATCTGGTTTACTGCCTAGAGATAAATAGAAAACATTATTCTGAAATATATCAAGGTCTACTTGTTCTTTTAAATACTGTTGGTTTTGAAGCAGGTTGTTTACATTTAAGAATTAAGCAAAGAGGTTGAAAACAAAGACATACATTGACAATCCCTTAATACATTACTGAAGTGTGTTAAAAGGAAAATTCTGAACTTTGAGAGCAGGAAATAGTGGGAAAAGTGCCTTCACAATGGAAATTTTATATTTGGCGACTGAAGCACTGACATGAGAACCTCAAACATTTGTAGACAGTCCATAATCATATTTTTATAAATGAAAAGCTTATCATTGTTTTGGATCCCAAACTAGCAGCACTACAATGCTTTGCTAAAGCTGGTAAAATGGAACCAAATCGCCTCTTCAATGGATTTGGTCCCCTTCAACCAGCTGTAGCTATGCATTGATTACTACAGGAGAGCCGACGTTGTCACTTCCGAATCTCAATTACATGTCAAATGATTTCAACTTAATTTAAGTTATTTGGACTGTGGGTAAAATAACTTGTTACTCTTAATTCAACTTGAAAGAACTACAGTGGTTAAAACTGTTTATAAAAAGCTTCATGAAAAATGTGTGGATGACTCAGATTTCAAATAAATTATTTTTACTTATTTACGGTCTCTTGGTATTATATTTCTTATTCCTCAGAAAATTAACAATGAAATTTATTGTGCTTCATAATAAAATTAAACTTCTTCAAAGGAAGGAAATATTTGAGAAATTCACCTAAAACCCACCTGAAAAAATGAGAATGCCACCGTGCAGTTCACAAGGCCACATGCATATTTTAAACTGAACAAACTACAATATTATACAAAAGAACATTCTGAACTGTTGGGTCACTATCTTCCATAGCATCAGCCTTTACTTTTATCACTATTTACCTGAATGTTAGCAGGAAAGGGAAAAGGGAGATAATACTGCAGAATATCTTGGGGAGACACTTAAGCATCTAGTTCTTCTGACCCTGAACCAAAGATTTTTAATGCTCAAAAAAGAAAATGCTAAGTAAGCTCAAGAAGATATTTCAATTCTCCATTCTTGTTTTCTCAATTGTGAAATGAAGATTACTACTAATAAAACAGTTTATTACTCTCCTCTGTAGTTTTTATCCTTTATAAAAAAGAGACGCAAGTCTTAGTGAAGAGAAACTGAAGGCAGAGGAAAATGACAAGTGATCCAACATTGTCTAGTTTTCTTAGTAACTGCAATAAAATTACAGATAATTTAATGTTCTTTAATAAAGAGAGACAAACTTTTCAACAATTAATGAAGAGTACTGAAGGTAAGCAGTAGTTAGAAAACCCAAATGTTCACAGAATTCTCAACTCCTGATCCCTCCTCTATCCAAGTGAAAATTGGTTCCTAAAAGAAAATGGGCAAAGGGAGAGACATAAATATAGATATCATCACTGCATTCATGCTAACTGGGCCTTTGTGCTTGTATAATTGCATCTCAGTCACTCTGAACACATGTCTGCATTACAAGGCACATGATATTTGAGAACAGACACATGAGCATACAGTAGAGAAAACAGACATAACAACAGGTACAGTATCATTTGATAAGACTCTCCACTATCTTCTGTACAACACTCAGCATGTTCAGAATTTTGTGTGTGTGTGTGGATTGAACCCAGAGGCATTCTACCCCAAGTTACACCCCGAGCCCTATTTTTTATTTTTATTTTTGAAACGGGGTCTCACTAGATTGATGAGAGTCTCACTACTTGCTGAGGCTGTCCTTAAACCTGCGATCCTCCGGTCTCAGCCTCCCACATACTGGGATTACGGGCGTGGCCACCACTCCCTACTTCATGTTCAGAATTTTAAGGAAAAGAAAAACACTGAACACCAAGACAGGCTCCAGATTATCAAATCTTCCTATATTCAACACAGTCTCACTTTCCAGATCATATTTTAGAATTGAAAAACTGAAGATATCATAATATTCTAGAGGGAAAACTCGGTTGCTGCCATACCCACGAAGATATAGCATGCATCCTTGTGAGTAAATAAATGGGTAAATAAGAAATGTCTATGAAGTTTTATCTTAGTACCAATCTGAAAATATATCACATTGTATAGCTCACTTATATTTTGTTACTTTTAACATTCAATTTATATTAAAGAAAAATTATAGATAACAATATTTTAAAGCTATTTTATATATCATCAGTACACTCAAAATATGCATCAATTGTTTTTGTCAGCTCTACAGCGAGTCCTGCTAATTGATTTTTTTTGATGCCTGTGAGCTCTAAAAACTTAAAGGCAGCTCAAAATGCAGCATCCTCACCGAAAACAACTAAGCAACATGCTGATTCATGCTAACCCAGAAAATTTTAGTTTTCATTTTTATCAACAGAAATAACTTCTAGTCTTGATTTAAATAGGAAATTTTACGTGTATGGAGAAAGACAAGATAATAAAGAGAGATAAACATCTTGCTAAATATCAACTATCAGGGTGGGGATATTGCTCAGCAGTAAAGCACTTGACTAGCATATACAAGGCCCTGGGTTCAATCCCCAGAACCACTGAAGAAAATCTTTCTAAATAAATATCAAATATCAGAATACAAAACAGTACTGTTCTTAGTTTAAATGTCTTAAAAAACAACTATTTTAAAACATAACTGCTAGCCAGGTGTGGTGACACATGCTTGTAATCCCAGTACTTGGGAGGCTGAGACAGGAGGATCGCAAGTTTGCAGCCAGCCTCAGCAACCTAATGAGGCCCTCCGCAACTTAGTGAGACCCTATTTAAAAAAAAAAAATAGGTGAGGCGTGGTGCACATACTTGTAATCCCAGTACTTGGGAGGCTGAGATAGGAGGATCGCAGGTTCGCAACCAGCCTCAGCTACTTAGTGAGGCCCTCCACAACTTAGTGAGACCTTGTTTCAAAATAAAGAATAAAAAATAGGGCTGGGGGTGTAGCTCGGAGGTAGAATGCCCCTGGGTTCAATCCCTAGTACCGGGGGAAAAAAATAGGGCTCAGGGTATAGCTCAGAGGCAGGATGCCCCTGGTTTTAATCCCCAGTACCACAAAGAAATTAAATAAATAAAACATAACTGCTATTCTAAAATGTTGCAAACTTTATAATGATCAAAGTATAGTCTTTTATGGCAAGACATATTCTAAAAGAAAACAAATAGCTTTATTATAATAGATAACTGGTTTTTTATTTATTTTGTGGTACTAAGCACTGAACCCAGGGCCACTCTAACACTGAATTGCACCCCTACACTCCCCTGCCCCTTTTTTTGTTACTGGGAACTGAACCCAGGGGCATTCTACCTCTGAGCTGCACTCCGAAGCTCTTTTATTTTGAAACAGGGTCTTGCTAAGTTGTTGAGGTTGGTCTCGAACCTGCGGCCCTCCTGTCTTGGCCTCCCAAGTGCCCTTTTTATCTTGAAACAGGGTCTTGCTAAGTTGCTGAGGCTGGCCTTAAAGGTGAGATCTTCCTGTCTCAGCCTCCCAAGTACTAGAATTACAGGTGTACGCCACCACGCCTGGTTATAATAAATAACTTTTCCTCTTATGTCTTAATTTCAGCTAAAAGCATATGAAGAAACATCAAGATTAGCTTCGAAATCTAGAATCTACAATGATCAGAACCTTTGAAATATAGATTTTAAAGTACATTCTTCAAAAATACAGGTTGTGTAGACATATTTTGAGGATCAGAATGATGTTTTCTTTTAGAAAAGCACATCAAATAATTAACAACTCTCCTATGTTACTGATCCACTGCGGAAAAATCATTACTGGTAACTAAAAGCAGAGCCAGGGCATACGATGGAACTCAAGTTCCACGCAGACACGTGGACACACGCAAATCCTGGAAACTCTGTTTTAGCCTAATAAATGGAAATAATTACAAGCAAATACCTGTGCTGGTACCAAGTTATACTCACAATGTTGTAACTAATTTACTATAGAAAAAATATATATTCTAATAAAAGAAAAAACTTTAAAATACTTAGAATTATACTAACTAAAATACAACCAATTGCAATTAAAATGGACTATACATGAAGTCCAACAGTTAAGCCAACTAAATAAGTACAACTCCAGCATAAAACTGAGATCGCAAACTGAAATGTTAAAATTGAAGGTAATAGATTCATTAAGATATAAAACTTTAAGCTGGCAAGGTGGCATAAGCTTGTAATCCCAGTACTTGGGAGGTTGACAGGAGGATCTCAGATTTGCGGCCAGCCTCAGCAACTTAACAAGGCCCTCCACAACTTAGTAAGACTTTGTTTTGAAAATAAAAAAATAAAATAGGGTTGGGGGAATAGCTCAGAGGTAGAATGCCCCTGGGTTCCATCCCCAGTACCAAAATTAATTAATCAAAACTTTTATAAGCTGCTTATAAAAGGAAAAAGTATTAGCATGTTTGTTAATAATATTTGATCCAAAAATGGTAAGTTCATTAAGTTCTGAAAATAATAATGTGCTACATCTGGTTTTCTAAAACCAGAGTAAAGGCCAAAGAGGTTTTGTTTTGTTTTAATTCTGAGTACACTAAAGATGGTTCCTTCTGTCTTTTGACATTACTGATCAGTATAGGAAAGAAAAGTCAACTTTAAGAATAAAAAATTTGATATGAAACAAAGAACTCAAAACATCCCCTTACAATTATAATTGATATGTAATTTGTGTCATCTTCTCATAGTCCTCACTGTTCAATTAAAATCACTCTATTAAGCAACCTATAGTCACAACTACCTAAAATGTCTATGGAAGAAAGCAATCAAGTCATTATGTAGATGAAACTGAAACACCATTTTGTTATAGAGTGAAAACATATTTTTTAAATGAATTATCTGACTGGAGGAGTCACTGTTATATATTTTCTGGGGAAATCCTCAAGGTTTATGCAAGAATTGAAGAAATGGAAGAAGAAAAAATTCTCCTCCAACATAGACTTATTAGCATTATTGAATATACTATGCCCCTACTTCCAATAAAAATGAAACAATTTAGCGGGGCATGGTGACGCACGCTTGTAATCCCAGTACTTGGGAGGCGGAGACCGGAGGATCTGAGTTCGCCGCCAGCCTCAGCTACTTAGTGAGGCCCTCCGCAACTTCGTGAGACCCGGTTTCAAAGTAAAGTATAAAAAATAGGGCTGGGGGTGTAGCTCGGAGGTAAAATGCCCCTTGGGTTCAATTCCCCGTACCGCAAAAAAAAAAAAAAAAAAGAAACATGAAACAATTTAGCCGGGAGTGGTGGCGCACGCTTATAATCCCAATACTTGGGAGGCTAAGACAGGAGGATCGCAGGTTCGAGGCCAGCCTCTGCTACTTAATGAGGACCTCTGCAACTTAGTGAGATACTGTATCAAAAATAAAGACTAGAGCCGGGCGTGGTGGTGCATGCTTGTAATCCCAGTACTTGGGAGGCTGACAGGTGGATTGCAGGTTCACGGCCAGACTCAGCTACTTAACGAGGCCCTCCGCAACTTAGTGAGACCCTGTTTCAAAATAAAGAACTAAAAAAATAGGGCTGGGGGTGTAGCTCAGAGGTAGAATGCCCCTCGGTTCCATCCCCAGTACCACAAAAAAATAAATAATAAAAATAAAAATAAATAAAAAATAAAGACTAAAAAATAGGGCTGGGAGTGTAGCTTGGAGGCAGAATGCCCCTGGGTTCAATCCCCAGTACCGCAAAAAAAGAGAAACAATTTAAAATATTTAAAAGATACTTGTTTCCCAAACACTTCAATTTCTATTTTATCTTAAACTTTATGGTTTAATACTATAACTAATTTCCCTCAATAAAGTCTCTTTTTGGCCATTCTAATTTGAAGTAATTGCTCTATTTGAACTCCTCAGAGTTTCTGTACAGAATTCATTCTGTAATTAATTATATAACATCTTGTGAAATCTTACACTGCCCTTACTGTCAAATTAAGACTAACATTTACTGAGTGCTTATGTACTAAGCACTTGGAGCCTTGTGAAAGATATACAGATGCATATGAGCACCCACAAATGCACACAGTAGCAGACAGCAAAAAGCAGATTACAGTACATGTAATAAAATAAAAACACAGAATAAGGAAATACAGAGCAAAGAGAAAATAACTCCAATGATGAAACAGAGGAGGTTCTAGAGAAAAGACGGCTAAGATAAAGAAGGGGGATAAGGCATCCCAATGAAAGAAGTGTTCAAGAAAATGGAGGAAGAAAGCAGACAACCTACTTTAGAGAAGGAGAGCAGTGTAACATGGAGCTGAAGGGCAAGGCCAGCAGAGGGATTTTAATTAGTAGGAGACAAAGTGAGAAAGGCAGGCTCAGGACATAAGGGAAATAGGTCTGAATGCCAAGTCAAATGCAGATTTTACTATGTATAACAGAAAACAATTGAAGGTTTGGGAACAAGAGGGGGAGCCATTTGATCTATGGGCTTGGAATAATAATTGCATGAAAATCCAGGAGAATAATTAGAAAGTTACTGTAAAATCTAGGTAAAGAGAAAGAATGGAATGGACTGAAGAGAATCATGGAATACACAGAATTTTAGACGAGATCGAGCGCGTTCAGGGTGGTATGGCCGTAGACGGAATACACAGAATTTTAGAACTAATTGGATACTGAAATTAGTGAGGAGCTGTCAGAGATAACCTTAAGCAAGGAGGCAGCAAGAGGAAGGCTGCATCGCTATATCATCCTCTCGGTTAAATCACTCACTGTCCATGTGCCTTGGCTCACATACAAATCATAAATGATAAATCCTAACAAGAAGTGGTTTAAGAGCTATGATTCTAAAGTCACGCAGAAGCCGGGCGTGGTGGCGCACACTTGTAGTCCCAGTGCTTGGGAGGCTGAGACGGGAGGACCCGGGTTCACAGCCAGCCTCAGCTAATTAGTGAGGCCCTCCACAACTTTGTGAGACCGGGTTTCAAAATAAAGGATAAAAAATAGGGCCGGGGGTGTACCTCCGAGGTAGAACGCCCGAGTTCGATCCCCAGTACCGTGCAAAAATAAATAAATAAATAAAAATAAAAATAAAGTCATACAAACCTTCCCCAAGTTTGAGTTGTGCCTCTAATTAGCTATGTAATCTCAGATAAATTCATAGCTATGTTCCTCACAGTCTTCATCTATAAAATGAGGGGTTTAATAACTACCTCAAATGCTGTTGAAAGGACTGGGGATGCAACCCAGTAGTAGAGCATGGGTCCAGCATGCAAAAGGTCCTGAGTTTGATCCCCAGCACCACACACAAAAAAAAAGGCTGAAAGGACTGAGATAATGCATGCTAAGCCCATGCTTGGCGTGGCATGTGGCAAGTGCTACATCTTCTTCTAAGGGGCACAGAACATATCCTAGTCTGTCTTCTTCACAATGCAAAGTATAAAACAGTCCAATCTCTATAATGTGACAAAATACTTAAGACAAAATACTTAAGACATGATCTAAAATAAGCCATTCATTTCCTCCTATATAATATACCCACTGTTATGGGTACCAACAAGATCCTTTTGTTTTCTGTGATCACCCTCTAGTGGTGATCCTAAGAAGCTAAAAAAAGGCAAAAAATTAGAAGGAAATGTAACATTAATACGCAATAAGGAACCAAAGAATAAGAATTCAGTGAAGAGATACAGGCTTGATTCATATATAAAGAGAAGACTAAGACAGAATTTCCTAAAATGTATCTTCAGGTAAAGTTGTTCAAAAAAGAGGTCATGAAAATCTCAAAGTTAAAGTTCATAAGAATTTTCCTTTTGTGGAGACTTCACAGATCCTCTATGAATAATGTGACTCCCCAAAATCAATCAATCTTAAACTTTAAACAGCAAACACTTTTTTTCAGTATAACACTTTTTACTGGAACAGTGAACAGGAATCACCTATACTAGTTTATATAACTAATTATATTATTAATAAGGAATTAGATAACCTTATATTTATTTAGCAACAAATTTTAAAAAACTAATTACCATGCAAATGGATAACATGGGAGTAAAGGACACCCTGAGAATGATCTTAAAGAAAGGTCTCAAAATGAAATGCATCTTAATTAAATCTTTAGATATAAGCCAGTTTTTCTGATATTTTATATCTAAGCCAGTTTTTCTGATATTTTATATCTACATTTAATATACAATACTAAAATAATCATTTTGTAGTACTAGTTTAACAACAAATAAATATATGATGGTATAATCTTTATAGACCTTTAAAATGACTTAAAATACTAAAATTAGCTACAGTTACTTCATCCGTATTAGGAAAAGAAAACCAGCAATAGGAAAAGATTTTTAAATAGCACCTAAAATAGTAAAAAGTCCCATTTTTACCTGGGATTTCCTCTTAACGCAGCATGATGTAGAGCATTAAATCCATTATTGTTTGTTATGGTAACATCTGCTCCAGCTTCCAGAAGAACTGCCAGGATATCATCACGCTTCTTACTTATGGCATCATGAAGAGGGGTGTCACCTTCAGAATCCTTTTTTTGTTTAATTTAAAAAGACTTTCATTAGTTCTCCTTCAATTAGTCATCATATCTAATAGTAATGCTTATACAGAACTACTAAAAAGAGGCTATACCTAAAAACTATCAGTAAGTGATCATCCTCTGTATTAAATACAAAAAGCAGGCAAGAAATACTAGACACATTAAAGTCATATCATTAATTGTTATACCCTCAAATTCTGTACCAACCCCATACCAGGCCCCATGCTGGCTGCACATTAGAATCTGCTAGGGAGCTCTTAAAATTTCTGACCTTGATGGTGCATGCCTGTAATCCCAGTACTTGGGAAACTGAAAGAGGAGGATCACATACATGGTCAAGGCCAGCCTTAGCAACTTAGCAAGACCTTATTTGTTTCAAACTAAAAAATAAAAAAGTCTAGGGCTGTATTTCAGAGGAAGAATGCACCTGGGTTCAATCCCTAGTATCAAAACAAACAAAAAACTCCTGCTACCCAGGCTGTTCTCCAGACCAACTAAATATCTGGGGTAAAAGCCAACCGCCAACCATGAGTAGTTTTTCAGAGCTCCCCAGATGAATATATTATGCAATCACAGGTGAGAATCATTAACCTAAGTGTTTTCAACGGGCAGGATAGTGACTACTGAGATCAAAATAGAGACAAATATACCTGAAATTTAAGTCTCAGTCTACCTTTGTCTCAAGCTGACTATTCTTTATATTAATCAACTGATTTAGCAATAGTAAGTTCTTATTCATTATCCATCATCTGCATAAATGAGTGATTTAGACCTCATTTAATTCACAGGTCCATGAATTCTCAGTAAAGCCATATATAGGCCAGGCGTGGTGGCGTACACTTGTAATCCTAGTACTTGGGAGGCTGAGACAGGAGGATCAGGGTTCACAGCCAGCCTCAGCAATTTAATGAGGCTCTAAGCAACCTAGTGAGACCTGTTTCCAAATAAGAAATAAAATCAGTCTGGGGTGTATAGCTCGGAGATAGAATGCCTCTGAGTTCAATCCCCAGTACCAAAAAAAAAAAAAAAAAAAAAAAGCCTATCCTATGGCATGTACCATGGTTACCAAATCCAGCTTGCCTCCTCCCTTAAATATCTACGGCTGCTTCATTCTATGATAACAGACTTGTACAGTAGTGATAGAAAAGATGAAAACCTACAATATTTCCTGACCCTTTACAGAAAAACTTCACTAGTCACAGACATACACATTCATCCACCCACATAAGAAATTCCTAACTCAAGTACAACCCTACCACTGCCTTCTATCCTCCTATATCTAGTGGCACAAAAACTTTGTAGTTTTCAACTTAAGATGACTGGAATACCCTCCTACAGGTCCCTGGTCTGTTTTGCCTCTGGTCCCCACAACAGCTGTTCCAAACCTTTAGCACTATTCTCAATTACCCTTTCCCTACATCAACCCTAACTCACACTCTCAACACACAACCTTGCCTCCCGTTTCAGACAAAAAAGGCCAATAGATTTAATTCCTCTCCTTCAACAGATTAACACCCTCGATTCCTCTTCCATCCCCCATCCTACCACCTACATTTAAGGCCACACCTTGGAACCTGTCAGTTCATTTTCTAATAACCATCTAGCTGAATGAGGTCTGCTATTCTTCTTCTTTTCTTCTTCTTCTCCTTCTTCTTTTCTTCTCCTTCTCCTTCTCCTTCTTCTGTGGTCTGGGCATTCTACCTCCGAGCTACACCCCCAGCCCTATTTTATTTTTTTATTTTGAAAAAGGGTCTAAGTTGTGGAGGGCCTCACTAAGTAGCTGAGGCTGTGAATCTGTGATCCTCCTGTTAGCCTCCCATGTACTGGGATTACAAGTATGTGCCACCCGCGAGAAAGAAAGAGA
Source organism: Glis glis (assembly GCA_004027185.1). NCBI lineage: Eukaryota > Metazoa > Chordata > Mammalia > Rodentia > Gliridae > Glis > Glis glis. Next base: position 26,955 of record PVJS01005022.1, read on the forward strand.
GAGAGAGAGAGAGAGAGAGAGGGAGGGAGGGAGGGAGGGAGGGGGAGAGACAGAGATGGAGTGTCTGTGTGTTACTGGAGATTGAACCCAGGGGTGTTCTACCTCCAAGCTACACCCCCAGCCCTACTTGTATTTTTTATTTTGAACATGGTCTCACTAAATTGTGGAGCACCTCGCTACGATGCCAAGGCTGTCCTTAAACCCGAGATCCTCCTATCTCAACCTCTCAAGTTCTGGGATGACAGGCACCCGCCAACACACCTGGCTCAGTATTCATTCCCACTGCTCCATTCTTGAGAGCTATAAATTCTGTTTGCTGTGGATTATCTAAGACCCAAACCAATTAAGATCTTTAATGATCTTCCCCTTTTTGTTTCAATCATTAAGTTTCCAATTTAAACAAGGTATTTTTTTACATATTCAAATAGTGTTTGGGGGGACCTTTTTTATTTAAAAATGTTTATTCAAGCCTATTCTATAAAAGATGATATGCTAGAAAACAGCCTAAAAGGAACCTAAAAATTGTCAAATTAGTATCATGTGCTATTTTATTTTGCTATGAAATTATTAAGTATTCAGGCAAATTTTGACCTTACAGTTATGTAAAAGACAGGCTGTTTTAATAACCAAACTAAGTAGATCACAGACATAGACTACATTTCCTTCACATAGGTAATTTAATTCATCTAGATGCTAAACTGTAGCTGGGAAGAATAATTTCTTAGGTGATTTTTGCCTCAAAAACTAGGTTACTACCGCCCCAAAATCAGGTCCTATTGTCAATCAACCCTAAAGTTCTATATATTTTACAGATCAAAAAATCTCCCAAGCCAGGCGTGGTGGCACACGCTTGTAATCCCAGTACTTTGGGAAGCGGAGACTGGAGGATCCGGGTTCGCGGCCAGCCTCAGCTCTCTCTCTGTCTTTCCCTGTCTTTCTCTCTCTCTCTCTCTCTACTTAGTGAGGCTTCCGCAACTTCGTGAGACCCGGTTTCAAATAAAGTATAAAAAATAGGGCCGGGGGTGTAGCGCGGAGGTAGAACGCCCCTGGGTTCAATCCCCGGTACCACAAAAAAAAAAAAAATCTCCTAAGACTAGACACTAGACTAATAACCTAGACTATGATCCTAAGATAAACCAAGCTACAATAAAAGTAATTTAGATAGTTATGAAGTAACTATTATGAAACACAGCTTATTAGTTAAGCTGCTAAAATACATTGTCATGATCAATAAAGTTAAGTCAATTTTTTTTTTTTTTGGCGGTACTGGGATTGAACCCAGGGGCATTCTACCTCTGAGTTACACCCTCAGCCCTATTTTTATTTTTTATTTAGAAACAGGGTCTCACTAAGTTGCGGAGGACCTCCATAAATAGCTGAGGCTGGCTGCGAACCTGTGATCCTCCTGTTTTCAGCCTCCCAAGTACTGAGATTACAAGCATGCACCACCACGCCCGGCATAGTTAAATCAATTTATAAGCTGACATTTTTATATGAAGCCCTCTTTTCCATTTCCCATTCTAAACCCAATCTATTGACATTTTCTTTGAAAAGGAGCTTTTTTTTTCAGTACTAGGGATTGAACCCAGGGGCATTCTACCTCCAAGCTACACCCCTAGCCCTATTTTATTCTTTATTTTAAAACAGGGTCTCACTAAGTTGCAGATGATCTCACTAAGTAGCTGAGGCTGGCCGAGAACCTGTGATCCTCCTGTCTCGGCCTCCCAAATACTGGGATTACAAGCCACCACACCCAGCTTGAAAAGGCTTTTTAAAGAAGGAATAGCCAGCTGATAGTAGTGGCACACACCTGTGATCCCAGTAACTGGGAGGCTAGACAGGAGTATTGTGGGTTTAAGGCCAGCCTCAGCAACTTAGTAAGACCCTGTTTCAAAATAAAAAAATAAAAAGGCTGGGGGGGTATAGCTCAGAGGTAGAATGTTCCTGGGTTCAATTCCCAGTACCAAAAAAAAGGTGCCAATTTTGTTACGTCATGTATCTCTGGTATACTTTACCATGACTGATCATACCAAAACAAACAAACAAAAAAACAAGCCGGGTGTGGTGGCGCACACTTGTAATCCCAGTACTTTGGGAGGCAGAGACCGGAGGATCCGGGTTCGCGGCCAGACTTAGCTCTCTCTCTCTCTTTCTCCCTGTCTCTCTCTCTCTACCTAGTGAGGCCCTCTGCAACTTCGTGAGACCCGGTTTCAAAATAAAGTATAAAAAAATAGGGCCGGGGGTGTAGCTCGGAGATAGAACGCCCCTGGGTTCAATCCCCAGTACCGCAGGAAAAAAAAAAAAACAGTAGCAGAATGCTTACCATAGAACTTGGAGCTTCCCTTTAATAGGATCCTAGCAATACCTGCATAATATATTTCTCTTAAAGTCTTACCTGGAGACTGGGATGACAACCAAAGTCCAATAAAGTCTTCACAACCTGAAGATGGCCTTTATTGACCGCGATGTGAAGCGGCGTCTGCCGGCGCTTGTTGCGAGCATTCAAATCAGCGCTGCCTCGGTGCAGCACTTCTATGACAGCGCCTTCATCTCCAAAAGCCGCGTGATGGACTGCTCTATCTCCATCTTTATCCTAAACATGAGCATGTGAATCTGAATTAGTGGATACTTAAGAAAGAGAAACAAACCTTGAAGCTCTTATAATACACCAGAACCAGACGGAGAAAAGCACACAGAATGGAGTCAACAAAACAATGAGAAACTAACTTGAACATTGATTACCTCCAAAGATAAAGGACAAGCGAGATCACTGTACTGTATCATACACAACACTGGACCAGTAGTTACATCACTAATCCGTCATTACTCCCAATTTAGCAGCCATAATACTAAGCCAAACATTAGGAAATTAACAACTACATAATATTTTTGCCATTTAAAAATTTTTATAGACTTTTTAATGACATTACACTAACACTAATTATTAAAAAAAGATGGCAAACAATGTGATTTCAATTAGTTTTAAGGGGGAAAAGATATCATCATGTTAACATTGGTTATCTCAGAATGGGGAACACAGACTTTTCTGGATATTTGAGAACAGAAAAAAAGGATTAAATAACACCTTTAAAAAATGCAGCATAAACCAGCAAATTCCATACATTCAAAGTTCCCAAACTCAAGAAAAATCAAATAATTCTACCATACCTTTTGTAATAGGCATATTTCTGAAGAGATGACACGGTAGGAAAGATTCGAACACTTAAATATTTCTTTTAAAATATAAGAAACTACTTTTCAAAGGAAAAAAATGCCTAAACTATACCATGAAGGTAATATATGTAGTTCATACCAAAAAGAAGTCCCCCAGTACCACAAAAAAAGTCTCATTATATTCCCAGAGTTATTGCAGACAGATAAGAGTAGTAAAAGGATACTGTCTTTATGTCAGTACAACACCCCCAATTTTGACACACATCAGTGCACTCTTAAGACTTCCTCCAGAACTGTAATCCCCAACTCATGGTGCCAGCCCCTGGGGGATTCCCTAGTTTTTGCAAAGAGCATGAAAATCCATGTCACCCAAGAACATCTGAACTGCTTTTTAAAGAAAACACAGATTAAGTACTGTTGTGATTAGATTTATTTAAAACAAATAGATCATTCAAAATAGTTACTGAATTCAAAGTTTTTGATCTTTGTCTATTTTCTCAACCATAATGGTAAAATCATTTATGCAGGAATCCACAACAGTTGGAAAACCATTCCTGAAAACGTAGGAAACAATGACTCAAGGAAATTTCTACCTTACTAGTATTTCCAACTGAATCAGGTTAGGAGTTTCTGTTACCTATCAATCGTTCGAATGAAGGAACTGCCAAACCTTCACATGAAAGATTTAAGATTCAACTCTTGTGCTTCTAAGCAGCATTATATTTAAACATACCAGAAAAAACAAGCATATATATATATATATATATATATATATATATATATACACACACACATACATATATATATATGTGTGTGTGTGTGTGTATGTATGTATATGTGTGTTCGTATGTATGCCTCTCCAGATACATATTTCAATATCTCAGAATCTTAGAGTTACAAAGATTTTTCTAACCTCCAAACTGGATTTTTTTCCTGTTACAATTTTTAAGCCTACATCTGGTTACCTTTCCATTAAAAACAAGAATATCACAGCTGGGTATGGTGGTGAACATCTGTAATCCCAGCTATAGGGGAGGCTGAGACAGGAGGATCACAAGTTCAAGGTAACTTAGTGAGACCCTGTCTCAAAATAAAAAATAAGGACTTGGAATGTAGCTCAGTAGTATGGCACTTGCTTACATGTGTGAGGACCTGGGTTTAATCCCTAGCACTGCAAAAAATATCAGGACTATTGATCCACTAACACTGACAAAAGATAGGAATTATTTATGAAGCGCACCATATATTTATGGTTGTTAGGAAACCACTACTACATAACCACCTATTGTGCAGGTTCTGTCAACAGTTTATTCATGTAAAAACAAACTCAAAAAAGTTTAAGCCCTGATATATCTGTATGTCCAGAAGAAACACACTAAAAAGTTTAAAGATTATGGAATATTCATACATACACTAGGACACAATTTTTCCATGTTTCTCTTCTAAATTAGAAAACCACAACTGCACCAAAATCTTAAACTTATAAGTTTTGTTGTTTTTTTCTGAATCCATCTTAAGTAATCCAAATAAACCTACAACACAGCCTGTCTGTTAACTGACACCAATAAGATTTTCAAGGGACAAGGTTATAACTGACCTCTACAAGGTTAAATCAAAGAATGTATAAAGGGGCTTCAAATTAAATCTAAAACTGATTTCTACTCCCCTGCCCCCTTCCTCTTTCCTCTCGACCCACAAAATCTGCTGTTTAACTGTCTTCCCTATCTTAGCTGATGGTCCAAAAAATCAGTACGCAGAAGTCATTACTCACATACTTCCTCTACCTCAGTGCCTATACGCATGCAACAAAGTCCACAGCTCTCATCCCTCATCTCTTCTCCACTTCTACCACTAACTAATTCAGGTCTTCACTCTCACTCACCTGAACTGTTATCATCGCTCACCTTGCCTCCGCTTCATTCTTACCCCAAACTACTCTTCACACTAAAGACAGAAGTCTCTGTAAAACACAGATTGTATGTTTAAAACTCTTTAATGCCAGCCGGGCGTGGTGGCGCACGCTTGTAATCCCAGTACTTGGGAGGCGGAGACCGGAGGATCTGGGTTCGCGGCCAGCCTCAGCTACTTAGTGAGGCCCTCCACAACTTCGCGAGACCCGGTTTCAAAATAAAAAAGTATAAAAAGTAGGGCCGGGGGTGTAGCTCGGAGGTAGAACGCCTCTGGGTTCCATCCCTGGTACCGCAAAAAAAAAAAAAAAACTTTAATGCCAATTATTAAAAAGTCTGTTTTTTTTTTTTTTTTGCAGTACCGGGTATTGAACCTGGTATTCTGCCTCCGAGCTACACCCCCGGCCCTATTTTTTATACTTTATTTTGAAACCGGGTCTCACGGAGTTGCGGAGGGCCTCACTAAGTAGCTGAGGCTGGCCGCGAACCAGGATCCTCTGGTCTCAGCCTCCCAAATTCTGGGATTACAAGCATGCGCTACCACACCCGGCTTAAAAAGTCTGTGTCTAAGTTTATCTCTGTTTCCCTTCTGTTACTGATTTCAACTTTATCCCTCTGTGGTTGGAGAAGAAACTACATATGTTTATCTTTTTTAATCTACTAAAACTTAATTTGTAGCCAGGCATGGTGCTATGTGCCTGTAATCCCACAGTACTTGGGAAGCTGAGACAGGAAGATCGCAGGTTCAAGGCCAGCATCAACAACTTAGCGAAGCCCTCAGCAATTTAGTGAGACCCTGTTTCAAAATAAAAAATAAAATAGGGCTGGGGGTGTAGCTCAGAGATAGAACGCCCCTGGGTTCCATCTCCAGTACCGCACATACACAAAAGGCTTCATTTGTGACTGCTCTGGTTTGCATGGTTTGTCCCCCAAAGGTTCATGTGCTAGAAGCTTCTCCCTACTGTAACAGCAATGAGAGGTAGTGGATCTTTAAGAAGTGGAGCCTAGAGGAAAGTGATTAGGTCACAGGGGAACCGCCCTTCTGAGGGATTAGTTCCCAAAAGATCAGGTGATTATAAAAGAGCAAGCCTGGTTCCCCAGGGTTTCTTGCTTCCTCTCTCACCATGCGATCGATACACCTCTTTCTTTTACCCACTCACCATGTAAGACACACTTCTCCGCTCCCACCCCATCTTTCTTTGACATTCCATGTTTTCAGCAGTACTGTTTTTAAGGGGTGGGGAGGCCTCTAATAGCATCCCTAGGAACTATGTGTGCCTGAAGACATCTGAGTGGTTATTATTTTGAATCCTGATTTGTGTTCAACAAAAGAATTCCTTTAAACTGGCCAATCTTGAAGCCTACTTGCTCTTTCCTTCTCCACACTTAGAAAAATTATTTCTTTCTTTTGTGTGTGTGTGGCACTGGGGATTGAACCCAGGGGCATTCCACTTCCAAGTTACACTCCCAGTCCTGTTTTTTTATTTTTATTTTGAAACAAGGTCTCGCTAGGCTGATGAGAGTCTCACCAGTTGCTGAGGCTGTCCTAGAACCTGCAATCCTCCTGTCTCAGCCTCTCAAGTATTGGGATTACAGGCTCGTGCCACCACGCCCAGCTTAGAAAAATTATTTCTGCCATTTTGCTTTGACTGATAGGATAGGAAGAATCAGACGAAACATCTGTTTCTTTAAACACTGTGGTGTTTACTTCTGTCAGTTGGAAAGAAGTGTTTCCTAGGAGCAGTCAACACATGTAAGAACAACACCTTAAATTGCTAGGGTGTTGTATAATATAAATGGTGTCTTAATTAATTCTCTTACTCCACATTCCAACCCTTTAAATTATCACAGATGTGAAAACTGAATCTTTTATCAATTAAACTTTTTTCCCAGTACAATTTTAGCAGCAAGCTGGGTGTAGTGGCACAGGCCTGAAATTCCCATATTTATTTGGGAGTCTGGGACAGGAGGATTGTGGGTTCAATGCTAGCCTCAGCAACTTAGTGAAGCCCTCAGCAAACTAGCAAGATCCCGCTTCAAAATAAAATAAAATAGGGCTGGGGATGTAGTTCAGAGGTAGAATGCTCCTGGGTTCAATCCCCAGTACCACATATAATAATAAATATCATTATTTATTATTATTATTATTAATTATTATATATTATTATTGTTTTTATTATTATTAAATATTATTATCTTAGCAGCAAAATACCATTAAAACTTGAGTTAGAGCTGGGCATGGTGGCACATGCTTATAATCCCAGTACTTGGGAGGCTGAGACAGGAGGAATCCCGGATTCGCACCCAGCCTCAGCTACTTAGTGAGGCCCTCAATAACTTAGTGAGACCTTGTTTCAAAATAAAGAATAAAAAATAGGGCCAGGGGTGTAGCTCAGAGGTAAAACGCCCCTGGGTTCAATCCCCAGTACCACACACACACACACAAAAAAAAACAACTTAGGTTATATGACAGTCTAGTATTGTTCCCTACTAGTAACCCTCTCCATCCAAAGCCGTTTTCATTAACCTTTAGATTATAAAATCACCCATTTCCTGGTAACTTAAGCATATTTTTATACTGTGTTTGAAAACACTGTAAAGGATACATGTTTTTAAAGTGGTCATATACCCAATCCTCCACACCACTATTACACGAAAATACTGAGTCGCCAGCAGATCCAAAATGAGCTCACCTCTATCAACATACCTAAGCTCTCACAGTCCTTGATGCCTTTACTATACATTAAGGAGGAAACACAATGTCATTCTACTGTACTCACTAAGTCATACCTGGAGACAACCAACTTTCCAAAATAGCTCTCTGGCCGGGCGGGGTGGTGCACACTTGTAATCCCAGTACTTGGGAGGCTGAGACAGGAGGATCGCAGGTTCGCAGCCAGCCTCAGCTACTTAGTGAGGCCCTCCGCATCTTAGTGAGACCCTGTTTCAAAATAAAGAATAAAAAATAGGGCTGGGGGGTGTAGCTAGGAGTTAGAAGCCCCTGGGTTCAATACCCAGTACTACATAAATAAACAAGATAGCTCTCTGAATTTTCCCTAAGAAATTGGGGTGGGGGGTGGGATATAATCTTGTATATTTAGTTAGATAACAGCTTAAATCAACTGAAAAATCTGCAATAGCCACCTATACAAGGGGCAAGCAAACTTTTCTGTAAAAGGCCAGAAAGTATTTTTAGCCATAGGTGTCTTATCAAAACTATACAGCTAGTTAACTGCAGCTGTTGCAGAAAAGTACCCATAGACAATATGTAAGTGAGTGGGTGTGCATTTCCAGTGACACTTTGCAACATACATGGAGCACTGGGTTGGCTCTATTGGCTATAGTCTGCAGAACCCTGATCCATACCATCTTGAGTCCACTTCCTAATGCAAATGAAAAAGCAGAAAGGTAACAAAATCAGGTAACTAGAGATGAAAGTGCACTTGCCCTTTTCCTCTCAGTTTTACAGTTTAAAAACTACATATTCTCTTCTTCAGCCAGCCCCCAAATTTTTAACAAAATGGGATTTTTAAAGATCAACATTAAGCCAGGCATGAAGGCACACTCCTGTAATTGCAGTACTCGAGAGGCTGAGACAGGAGGATCGCAAGTTCGAGGCCAGCCTTAGCAACTTAGCAAGGACCTCAGCAACTTAGTGAGATCCTGTTTCAAAAAAAAAAAAAGTAAAATAGGGCTGGGTGTAGCTCACAGGTAGAGCACCCCTGGGTTCAATCTCCAGTACACACACACACACACACACACACACACACACAATCAACATTATTATTTTTGGGTGTGATAAAGGATATATACTAAATAAAAAGAGCCCTTTTAGGATATATACTAAAATAATCACATAAGAAAATAATATGACATCTGGATCTGCTTCAAAATAACTCAGAGCAGAAAATGGGAGGTAAAGGGTACAGATAAAACACAACTGGTCATGAATAAAAAAATGAAATGGGATGATGGGTATACAGGATACTTTTGTGAGTGCTTAAAATTTCTGATAATAAGATTAATGAAAGCAAATTATTTTATAAACAAATTGGCAAATGAATCACAAATTTAAGTGCATTTACAAAATACGCCATTTCCTCAATTTCAGCACTACTGATATTTTAGGCATAGGACAACTACTCTCTGAGAGTTGTCCTATGCACTGTAGGATATTTATTATATCCTTACCTTCCACCAAATAAATGTTAGTACTAAGCCCCTCACCCCACCCAGGGTAACAATCAAACATGTCTCTAGACATTTCCAAAAGCTCCCCTGTGGGAAAAAATATATATACCTAGTTGAGAACCACTGTTTTGTTTTGTTTTGTTTGCAGTACTCAGGACTGAACCAAAAGCTTTGCACATGCTAGCAAGTGCTCGGCCACTGAGCTACATCCCCAGCCCAAGAACCACCGTTTTAAACTAAATTTCTATTTAACATATAATGTTAATTCTTATATCCTAGAATCATGAGACTTTGATAAATTTGTTTTAATCTTGGGTCATAAGTTTATACTTTAATTCATTTTTAAATGTATTTTTTCCTTTACCAATTGGAAAACTTATTAAATTTAAGCTGATGTGTAAATATCCCTTTTTACCCTACACTTTCACAAATTACATCTGTCTACAATCGTTTGTAAAACAGAAAATGCACAGAATGGAAATCTAAATGAGAAATATAGCACAAGTTGCCACAAATATCTAGTTAACATAGTCTGCAAACTGAAAGATAAGTTATTTACAAACATCTGACCTACTGATAAATGACCTCACTCTAACACTAATATACATGTTTATAGCACTAACTAACCATTTGTTTTACATTTGAATTCAATTAAGGAGGGGGAAAAAGGGAAGAAAATCTACTCTTGAAAAACACTGCCAACTTCTTCACAACTCTACAGCTGTACCCTACTGTGCAGGGCCTCTTATGAACAAAAACCTCTTGTACACAAATATGTAGGTAGTCCCATGTTGCCAGTTTTAGTGATTAACTTTTAAGTCAGAAAGCATGCTTTTTTAAAAATCAGAGGGAAAAAAATGTGGTTTTTCGGCCTCTTGCTTAATATCTATAATTAGAGGGGCTTTGGTATTTTAGTAGCTGTTACTATTATAGTTTCTGGATTTGCTAAACTAAAAAAGGAGATATTCAACTCGGCAAATTTCATTTCATTCCCCCAAATCAAACTAAAACAACAAAATAAATTGCCTTCCATTTATAAAATGCTGAAATTAATTTGTCTTTCTTCTATTATCAAAATAACCTTATAAAACATAATTTGGATTCTAAATTCACAGCCAAAAAGATGCTACTTAAAACTTACTCCTACAAAAGAAAAAGGAAGCCGGGCGTGGTGGCACACGCTTGTAATCCCAGTATTTGGGATGCAGAGACTGGAGGATCCCGGTTCACGGCCAGCCTCAGCTACTTAGTGAGGCCCTCCGCAATTTCGTGAGACCCAGTTTCAAAATAAAGGATAAAAAATAGGGCCGGGGGTGTAGCTCAGAGGTAGAATGCCTCTGGGTTCAATCCCCGGTACCGCAAAAAAAAAGGAAAAATGAAGTTGTATATCTCATTCATAAAAAATATAACGGTAATAAAATTATCAGGTAGTTCACAGATGTCTAATAGGCTAATTCAAAAGTCAAGCTGTTTCTGAGCAACAAATAATATCAAAATGAATTATTTACCTCTGAAACACCATAGGCTATTTAGGAGCTGTCCAACAACTCAAAACATACAAGTCAAGAAAAGAAGCAAAAGGAATGTAAGACTAGAAAAGACTTCCCTTTTCAAATATATATCTTAAAATTTTTTAATTAGTAAAAATAGGCTGGTCTACCAATTTAGCTCTCAGCAATTCAAATCTTTAAACTCCCCCCAGCTGAGAGTCTTTTGGCAAATCTGCAACATCCTGCCTAATCTAAATGTGCTAGATTCTGACATTCTAAGTTATCTTTCACTAGGCTAAAGCAAATATAATCCTAATACATTTAGTAATGAGATTATAATTAACAAAACAAGCTACCTTTTATATCATACAAATTCCCAAATGATGTTCCAATGATAGCAAGAAGTATTTATTTCCTTTATAAGTTAAATTAAGCATATATATGTGTGTGTGTGTAGTGATAAACACGCACTGTAAATTCTTGAAAGATCCACATTAAGAAGAAACAGTAAGACTAAACAATGCCACTTTAGTTATGCAGAGTGGGATGGGGGCTCTAAGTGTCACAGAGATCAGAAAGACCTTGACTCAGACAATCTATGTCCCTCTTGTTAGTATGATTCTTAGGTGAACCCAGCTGAGCTCGCAACAGCACAGTACTTCTACCACAATCCGAGGAGACACAAATCCTATCTTCTCCCTACGGCTATGCTTAGACTACTGAGGGATCACAGAAAAACAAAAAATACTTTAAAATGTCTTTTGTCAAACATTCATTTTTATTTTGAAAAGCATTATGTGAATATTAAATTTCAAGAATGAAAATCCATCTCATATAGAATTATTTCTAAAACATTAATTTTTACATAAAATGTTTTTCAAGCTTAGTTTAATTACCTCTGCTTCTACATCCACATTTTGCTTCAAAAGTAACTTTAAAATATCAACATGTCCATTTTGACTAGCAGCTTGCATTGCTGTATGGCCAGCACATTGCCCATTTACCTAAATTAAAAAAAAAAAGATGAATAAATGTCACAATCAGAAAGGACCAACATATACATACAGTATAGTTTAAATCCAGTACACAGTATGATTCTTTAAGAATAAGTTGATGTTCCATATGTCATAGTGTAGATCACCAGAAACTCTTTAGAGAAGGCAAGCATTTTTTTAAAAAATCAAACTTACATTATACAAAGAGCTTATAAAAGAATTGTTTAGCCAGATTGTAAAGTTAAAAGAAGAAAGGAAGGAAAGAAAAGAGGGAAGGCAGTTATAGTTTTGTATATATAGTAAACTTCTCTTTGCAATATTAAATCTCAGAAACCATGGTTAAAATGAAAAAAGCACTAAGGTAGTAAAAAACTTAGGAGTTTTAACTCAACGTATTTGCTGAATACACATACCAACTGTAGTCAAACTACCATAAAGGATACATAAATGAGTTAAAGCAGTAATTTCTAACCTTTCCTTCACTTCAGATATTGTGTACATGCATAATTTACCCAAGGGCATACCCAGGGCCAAGTGCAATTCCTTAATTCTACCTCTTTCAATCCCATCCATCCAACCATAAAAAATAATTAAGGATGATAGACTCGCCACACATTTATATCCTATCTCTCCAGAGACCACACTAAAATGACAGTAAAATAAAGTGTAAAAATCCATAAAGACAAAAAGAATTGTCAGAAAAAAGAAAAAGCAACACATTTTTTAAAAAACAAAGCAAACGGAGGAGTGTTAATTGACTTTACAGGGAAGAGGAAGCCAAGCCTGAAGAGCACACTGACCCTCAGGCAAACAGAAAGCCTACAGACACCAGCACACCACAGGGCTCACAAGCGGGCTGGGGGCAGAGGTCTGATGGGCCATGGCAGCACTCAGGCCTGGTCCTGTCAGTCTACAGTAAAAATGTAGTTTGTTGCTCTCAACTAAGTAGAGCTCTCGAGAAGAGACCCCACAACTGATGGCATCTGGATATCCTCAAAGGCTCCATACACACAATCACTAAGATACAGAGTCAGTCAGTAAGTAAATCCTGTCCAGGTAAAGAGAGTTAACAATGAGCTTTTAATGTCTTATTCATACATGAACAAACAACCAAGGAGCATCAGACACCCAAGAATGGCTTCTGACATAAAAACACAGACCAAACAGAAAATAACTTAGAAGAGATAAAAACTAAGAAGGGACAAAAGTATAGAGACCTAGCAGTAGTGTACTCCAGTGAGGTAGTGCATTCTTTTTTCATTTTTCACTTGCAGTAGGATTTCACCTAGGGGCGCTCTACCACTAAACTACACGCCTATTCCTTTTTTTTTTTTTTTTTTTGCGGTACTGGGAATTGAACCCAGGGGCATTCTACCACTGGGCTACACCCCCAGCCCTATTTTTTTTTTATTCTTTATTTTGAAACAGGGTCTCACTAAGTTGCGGATGACTTCACTAAGACGCTGAGGCTGGCCGCGAACTCGGATCATCCAGTCTCAGCCTCCCGAGTACTGGGAGTACTGGGATTACAAGCGTGCACCACTACGCTGGGCCCTTTTTTTCTTTTAAGGATCTCACTAAGTTACTACTTGCTGGCCTTGAACCTGCAATCCTTCTGTTTCAGCCTCCCAATTACTGGAATTAAAGGTCACAGCACCGGGCTAAGGTAAGTGCATCCTTTAAACACCAACATGATACCATAAAAAGGAACATGAAAAGAACAACAATGACAACAACAAAAAACCTTCGAAACTCAAAACTAATAATGAAAACTTAAAGAGAGTTGGTGAGAAAAACAAAACAAAAAAAGTCCAAATCAGAGAAAATGGAAGAAAAGCGATAGCCAATGAAAAAATTATAAAATATTTCAGATATGATGGACATGATTTCCAAATAAAAAGGTCAAACCTGTGAAGCAATGAAAGAAAACAAATCCACATCAAAGAACATCACTGTGCAAGCTCAGAGTACTGACAACAGCAACAATAAAAGACCCTCATGCCTGAGCGAGACGTGGTGGCGCACACCTGTAATCCCAGTACTTGGGAGGCTGAGACAGTAGCATTGCAGATTTGTGGCCAGCCTCAGCTACTTAGTGAACCACTTGGCAACTGAGGGAGACCCTGTTTCAAAATAAAGAATAAAAAATAGGGCTGGGGATATAGCTTAGAGGTAGACTGCCCCTGGGTTCAATCCCCAGTAACCATCCACCTACCCCCGAAAAAGAAAGCTACAGGCCAATATCCCTCATGAACGTAGATACAAAAACCCTCAACAAAATACTAGCAAAATGAATCCAACAGCAAATTTTAAAAAGTATTCACCACGATCAAATGGAGTTCATCCCAGTGATACAAGGATGGTTCAACATACGCGAATCAATAAAAGGACAAAAATCATAGAATCATCTCAATCTCTACAGAAAACAATTGATAAAATTCAAAACCCCTTCATGATAAAAACTCCAAAAATTTAAGGTATAGAAGGAACATACCTCAACATGATAAAGGCTATTATACAATGAGCCAAAAGTTAACATCATGCTGATTGGAGAAAAGCTGAAAGCTTTCTGAGATTTGGAAGAAGACAGGATGCCCACTTTTACCACTTGCATTCAATACAGTACTGGAAGTCATAACCAGAGCAACCAGGCAAGATAAAGAAGTAAAGGACATCCGAACTGGAAAGAAGCAAGTCAAACTGTCACTGTTCACAGATGACGTCATTTTATATACAGAAAACCCCCAAGACGTATGTGCCTGTAATTCCAGTACTTGGGAAGCTGAGACAAGAGGATCACAGGTTCAAAGCCAGACTCGGCAAATTAGCAAGGCCCCCAGCAACTTAGTGAGAGCCTGTTTCAAAAGTAAAAGATAAAGTAGGGTTGGGGGTAGAATGACCCTGGATTCAAAAAAACTATTAGAATAAATATATTCAGCAAAGTTGCAGGATACAAAATGAACATACAGATATTAGTAGCACTGTTATACACCAATAGCAAGTGATCTGAAATAGAAATCATGAAGAAAATCCCATTTACAATTGCTACAGAAATAAATAATACCAAAGATGTTAAGTCTAATGAAAGAAATTGAAGAGGACACAAAAGAATGGAAGACAATATTCATAGACTAGATAAAACAATATATTTTTTTGGTACTGGAGATTGAACCCAGGGGCATTCTACCTCTGAGCTACACCCCCACACCCCCAGCCCTAATTTTTTTTTATTCTTTATTTTGAAACAGGGTCTCACTAAGTTGTGGAGGTCCTCACTAAGTAGCTGAGGCTGGCTGCAAACCCAGATCCTCTGGTCTCAGCCTCCCAAGTACTGGGATTACAAGCATACGCCACCACACCCAGCTGAAACAATATTATTAAAATGCCTATACTAAGCAGGGTATAGTGGTACCCTTGGGAGGCTGAGACAGGAGGATCACAGGTTTGAGACCAGCCTCAGCAATTTAGTGAGACCCTGTTTCAAAAAATAAAAATAAAAAAGGCTGGGTGTGTAGCTCTTAGGGAGAACACTCCTGGATTCAATCCCCAGTACCAAAAAAAAAAAAAAAAAAAAAATACTACCTGTTACGGTTTGGATATGAAGGGCTCCCTCCAAAAAGGCCCATATGTTAAAGGGTTGGTCCCCATGCAACAATGTTCAGAAGCAAAACTTGTGGGAAGTGACTGGGTCATGAGGGCTCTGACCTCATCAATGAATTAATAATTTGACGGTACTACGGGGTGGTGGTAGAAACTGCAGAGGGGAGGAAATGATTGCAGGACTGAGTCCTCGGGGGCATGAGCTTGGGAGCTACATTGTGTCTCTGGCCTCTTCCTCTCATTCTCTTTGCTTCCCAGCTGTCATGAGCTGAGTGGCATTCCTCTGCCACACCCTTCTGCCATCATGTTTTGCCTCACCTCAGGCCCAAAGCAGTGGAGCCAGGTGACTATGGACTGAACCTCTGAAACAGTGAGACAAAATAAATCATTCCTCCTTTAAGTTTTTTATTTTCAGGTATTTTCGTCACAGCAATGCAAAGCTGACTAACACACTCTCAGTGATCTATAGATTCAGTGCAAGCCCTATCAAAATACCAATGATATACTTCACAGAACTAGAAAAACAATTCTAAAATGTACATGGAACCACACACACAAAAAAACAGCCAAAGCCATCTTGAGCAAAAAGAACAAAGCAGGAGGTGTTATACTACCTTACTTCAAAATATACTACAAAGCTGCATTAATCAAAACAGCAAAGTATTGTCATAAAACCAGACACATAGACCAGTGGAACAAAATAGCCTAGAAGTAAACCCACATATTTACAGCCAACTGATTTCCAACAAAGGTGCTGAAGAGACATCTGCATTCCCATGTTCACTGCAGCACTATTCGAAACAGCCAAGAAGTAGAAACAACTAAGTGTCCATCAACTGATGAATGAAAAAAGAAGATGGAGTATATATATGCACAAATGAATACTATTTAGCCATAAAAATGATGAAATCCTGTCATTTGTGACAACTTGAATGGAACTGTAAATCCTTATGTTAAGTGAAATAAAGCAGGCACAAAAAGACAAGTAGCACATGCTCTCACTCATATGAGGATTCTAAAAATGTTGATTTCATAGGTTAAGAATAGAATGATGTTTACCTGAAGCTGGGGAGATGAAGGGGTGATGAGAAGATAATCAGTAGCTACTAAGCTACAGATAGGAGTAAGAAGTTCTTGAATGCGATTGTACAGCCATGATTAGAGATAACAATAATGTACTGAAAATTTCAAAATGCCATAACAAAGGATTTTGAATATTTTCACTATGAAGAAATGATAAATGAGGAGGAAGATGTTTACATTAATTTAAACATTACACAACATATACATGCATCAAAACATTGCATGGTACCCCATTATAAATACGTATAATTTTCATGCTTTTATATATCAAGAAATAAATTAAAATAAATAAAAAAGTTAGATATATTGGTCAAACAATATATTACAAAAGTATTCTCAATGCCAGGCGTTCGCAGCCAGCCTCAGCTCTCTCTCTCTCTGTCTCTCTCTCTCTATTTAGTGAGGCCCTCCGCAACTTCGTGAGACCTGGTTTCAAAATAAAGTATAAAAAATAGGGCCAGGGGTGTAGCTCAGAGGTAGAACGCCCCTGGGTTCAATCCCCAGTACCGCAAAAAAAAAAAAAAAAAAAAAAAAACTAAAATAGGGCTGGGGTGTAGCTCAGAGGTAAAATGCCCCTGGGTTCAAACCCCAGTACTAAAAATAAAAAGTATTCTCAAAAATATTTTAAAGGACTTTAATAATACAAAGAAAAAATTAAGTATAATAAAATGTAAATCTGCTTGAATGAATATAAAGGAAATCTGACTCTCAAACACAAAAAACATCTGGAATTTCAGTATCTGAAACAAATTATGTGTGACTTATTACTAATCCAGGAATCACTGTCTTGGGTTGCTCCTACTGATATCTAAAATAAAGCTAAAACATCACATGAGCTTTGAAGGAATAAAGATAAACACCTTAAAATTATAGGTCTGATCTTCAAACTCCAGCATACTTAAAAAAAAAACAAACGTGGAAAAAAAGCACTTATAAAGCAGTGAGGATGATTCAAATTGCCATTCCAACCATAACCTCTTGGCTGACACTGAACATAATATGGTACCAACAGCAAAGCCAACGTACAATGACTATGCTAGAATAGAAAGGCCTATTTAAAATAGGGCTCGTGAAAAAATTAATTAATTAAATGAAGCCAGGTGTGGTGACGCACACCTGTAATCCCAGTACTTGAGAGGCTGAGACAAGAGGATCACAAACTTGAGCACAGCCTCAGCAATGTAGTGAGACCCTGTTTCCATAAAAAAGGCTGGGGGTGTAGCTCAGAGGTAGAATGCCCCTGGGTTCAATCCCCAGTACTAAATAAATAAATAAATAACATAACATAACATAACATAACATAACATAAAATATAGCTTGTGTGAATGGAAAAACAATAGCATAACTTATGAAGAGTTAGAAAACACATGACCTGTAATTCATCTACATTACAAATTGTGAGTCAACTTTCATAGGAGAGGAGAACTAAAAGTTTAGATTGTGTGTTAAAAAGAGAGATTAAAAAATGTTGAGCCAGAACCAGGTATGGTGGCACGTGCTTGCAATCCCAGTAATTGGGACACTGAGACAGGAGGATTGCAGGTTCGAGGACAGCCTTAGCAAGTAGTGAGACTCTCATCAACTTAGCGAGACCCTGTTTCAAAATAAAAATAAAATAGGGCTGGGGGTGTAGCTCGAGATAGAATGCCCCTGGGTTCAATCCCCAGTACCACCAAAAAAAAAAAAAAAAAAAATGTTGAGCCGGGCGTAGTGGCACATGCCTGTAATCCCAGTACTTGGGAGACTGAGAAAGAAGGATCGCAGGTCTGAGGACAGCCTCAGCAAGTAGTGAGACACTCATGAATCTAGCATTACCCTGTTTCAAAATAAAAATAAATTGGGCTGGGGGTATAACTCGAAGGTAGAATGCCCCTGGGTTCAATCCCCAGTACCACCAAAAAAAAAAAAAATGTGTATTTACTAAAATATATCTAAAACCTATCATATAAGCACATTTACATGGGAAAAATTCACTAAATTTCCCAAAAGAACACTAAACACTTAAAAATCTAAATGTAAGTTTTGTCAGTCAGAAAATGCAAAAGGTCATAGTGTTAAATTTAAAGTCAATCGTTGTTTTTTTAACAAATGCATAGTGAAGAATAACTGGTGCCTGCTTTATAATACCTCAAAAAACCCAGAAACAAACAGATGAAACACACATCACACAATCTTAACTATTCAACAATGTGGCAAAGTATTAATAATTGTTGTGTAAGGCTCATTATACTACTCTATTTTGTGTATGCTTCAAAATAATTTTTAAAATGCTCACATCCACATCTGGCCTTTTTAGCAAATCTTCCACTTTAGCAACATCTCCATTGGCAGCAGCCTTAACTAATTCTTCATTGAGGTCACCAGATTCTTGGGTTTCAAATAATTTCTTCAGGAGTTGTGAAAGTCTTTCTGCAAAGTATCAAATAAAGCTGCTAATATAGGAGGGTCTTGAACCTTAACTACTAACCGATAAGTATTACCCACATTCCTATAATCTTTTCCTATTTTATTATTTCTATCATTAATGTTATGCTTATACTATGCCACAGATAACTATTCATGCAAATTATAATCACTACTATATCAAGCTGCATTCAATTCAAGCCCATAAGTATTCTAAGTTTTCTCCAATTCATGTACTTCAAGTTATAACCATAGAAAAAGTAAAAATAATCTGAAATTTAGAAGTCATATCAAAAATAATATGAATAAACACACTAGAATGAGAGTACCACATGATACAAATGTCCTTTTAGGTTTTAAGCACATCACTCTCAGAGCTCCGTATATTACATATCTTAGAATAACTCAACTGATCAATGTTTATGATTCAAAAGTAATATAATCTCTGTAGTATGTGGTGAAATGTTTTAGGGACAAATAAATTTTCAGCTGAAAATGGACATCTAAATGCTAATAATACACTTCATTAAGTGCCGGCTCATTGTTTTTGACAAAAAGAACAACCCAGGGATGAATATACAACCCTTTCTTAGGATTTTTTTCTAAATAATACCAAATGATACAGAAACTACAAAGTTCTATTCCTTAATTCTTGAAGTAGTCGTGGAAAGCAGTAAAAATCACGAATTGGAGTGAGGGAAAAATCATGAAGTGGGCAGGGTATTAATTAACCTTCACTCTTTCACTTCACATACGGTCAGCCAATTGCAATGCCATCTAACCTTGGAGTGAAAATAAATATTACTTGATTTCAACTTTAAGTACACTAGCAAATTTCAGCAGGAAAGAAGAGAGAAAAGCAGAGAAAGGAGAAAACAGTATGAAAATAAAATTAAGAGGCTGCCTAATGTTTTCCTTTTTTTATCTTTCCATTTACAGTTATGGTTCTATCTTCTTACCTGGACAAGAATGTGCATACAGTAACTTATGTTGTGGAATGAACTATGTCTGTGTATTATATAAAGCTGTAGGAAAGGAAGAAAAACTTTGAAAATAAGTCTATCCGTTCAGCAAGTTCATATTGTAAGATGATTTTCTAGTCATTATGGCATATATAATAGCTCTTAGTAAATGGTAAGATTAAAAATATGGCTGAGCAGGATATGGTGGCACATGCCTGTAATCCCAGTACTGAGGCTGAGACAGGAGGATCACAGGTTTGCAACCAGTCTCAGCAACTTAGTGAGGGTGTCAGCAACTTAGCAAGACCCTGTTTCAAAATAAAAAATAAAATTGCCGGGCGTGGTGGCACACGCTTGTAAACCCAGTACTTGGGAGGCTGAGACAAGAGGTTCGCGGCCAGCCTCAGCTACTTAGTGAGGCCCTCCGCAACTTAGGGAGACCCTATTTCAAAATAAAGAATAAAAAATAGGGCTGGGGATGTAGCTCAGAGGTAGAATGCCTCTGGGTTCAATCCCCAGTACCACCAAAAAAAATAAAAAATAAAATAGGGCTAGGGGTGTAACTCAGAGGTAGAATGCCCCTGGGTTCAATCCCCAGCACCACAAAAAAATATATAGAGAGAGCTGATATGTAAAAATATCCAGGAAGAAAGATATCTGCTAACAATAATGTTAGAAATAAAAAAATAAAGCATTCTACAAAAGTGATGTTTGGCAGAAAAGATT
Source organism: Glis glis (assembly GCA_004027185.1). NCBI lineage: Eukaryota > Metazoa > Chordata > Mammalia > Rodentia > Gliridae > Glis > Glis glis. Next base: position 47,486 of record PVJS01005022.1, read on the forward strand.
AGAGCATAAAATGTTGAATTTCAGGTAGCTCACATTTGATGTAGAAAAGCCCCTGTTATACCCTCCGAAAAGGACATATTTTTGCAACTTTTCTAGGAAGAACCTCAGCCAGAATAATGGTTGTTCACTGCATAAAAAGAAAAACCTTTGGTGAAAGTTTAAAAGGTAGTCAGCATTCGAGTGAGCTTACATAATCTGGGAGAAAGGCAAGCACACATACAACATTATCTGTATATGAGAATTGGAGAATTAGCAAAAGTTCTAATGTAAACCGTATTACTTTTAAAGAACACAATATAAAACATACCACCAGATGCATTGCTAATGGCTGATCCTGCAGATGCCACCTTGGAAACTGCTGCTGGATTATAAGTCCAAGACGTTCCGCATACTTCCACCTTTAAGTCACTGTCTGAATAAATCTGTTGTACTCGGCCAACTTTACCTAAAGTCTAAAAAAAAATGCTTCCATGTACGTATCATAAAATCAATCAGTTCTTATATCTACACACACACACACATACATACACACTCCTTTTTTCAACAACTGGGACTTGAACCCAGGGTCTAATACATGCAAGGCAAGTTCTCTACCACAGAGCTACATCTCCACCCCTTTCTGTTTTGAGACAGTCTCTCTCTAAGTTACCTCAAACTGGCAATGCTTCTTCCTCAGGTTCCTCAGTAGCTGGAATTACAGGCACGCACCATCAAACCCGCTTAGTTCTTATACTCTAAAGTATTAATTTCACTTGTTCTTCTGTACTTGTGGTACAGAAGCAGATAAGAGGAGAGAGAGGAATAGATGGAAAAAAAAGAAGGATGCATGAAGGAAGAGCAGCATAAATAATTTTGTTTGAGCTGGGCATGGTGGCGCACGCTTGTAATCCCAGTACTTGGGAGGCTGAAACCAGAGGATCCAGTTCACGGCCAGCCTCAGCTACTTAGTGACGCCCTCTGCAACTTAGTGAGACCCTGTTTCAAAATAAAGAATAAAAAATAGGGCTGGGGGTGTAGCTCGGAGGTAGAATGCCCCTGGGTTCAATCCCCAGTACCACAAAAAAAAAAGAAAAAAAATTATTGTTGTTAAACATTGGATGAAAATATTGAATGAATAAAAATTTTTTAAAAAGCCAGGTGTGGTGGCACACTCTTGTAATACTAGTACTTGGGAGGCTGAGAACGGAGGATCCAGGTTCAAGGCCAGTCTCAGCTACTTAGTGAAGCCTCCGCAACTTAGTAAGACCCTGTTCCAAAATAAAGAATAACAAATAGGGCTGAGGGTATAACCCGGAGGTAGAATGCCCCTGGGTTCAATCCCCAGTACTGCCAAAATAAATAAATAAATGTAACTGTACTCTCTGGGAGGACAGCCACCCTCAGCAGGTGCACATCTGAACTGCTCTCACACACTCTCGAGTTGGATAGAATATGGTCCCCAAAGCAGGAAAGCAGCAGTGGTCCCAAACTGCTAGAGACTGAGGAGCACGTTCCCATCTTATTCTGGGGTTTAGTGTCAGGAAAGCCTCCTTATCACATTCTCCACTAACAGTGTTATCAAAAATACTAACCATAGCCCTTGTGGACCTTCCCAGGCTAACTGAACTGGAATAAATTGGAAAACAAAAGGCACAAGTAGGCCAAACTGTGAACAGAGAGTATAATCTCGAAAGGTTTATGCCACTTTAGCTTTTAAAATTAATTGTACTTTAAGAACCTATGTAAGTATGGTATAATTTCCAGCTCCAACTCTTTTATACATACTTACTGGAAGCATTGCTTCAGCCCATTCACCATGTCCTCTCTGCAGAAGTTTAATTCTCTCCAGATCATAACAAACTTGCACAAGATCGCCCACCTGGAACTGTGAAGTGCCTCCTTCAGCACCTTGCGCGGCGTCCCCACTACGGACAATGTTTGCTTTAGTGAGAACAGCGGGATTGAAAGTCCACCTATAAAAGCAAAGCCAAAACTGAAAATAGGCAAGTTTACTTAATTTTAATACATTCTTCAACACTGCAGGAAGAAAAAACTTATCAAAAGAGTAAAGCAGAGCCGAGTGTGGTGGCACATGGTTGTAATCCCAGCACTTGGGAGGCTGAGACAGGAGGATCACAAGTTTGTGGCCAGCCTCAGCAACTTGTGAGGCCCTGCGTTCAATCCCCAGTACTGAAAAAAAAAGAGTAAAGCAATCCTTTGTAATTACATTCTGAATGATTTGTATTAACTTTTATTTAGATTTTTATACATTCAATTTGGTTTTTTTTTTTTTGCGGTACCGGGGATTGAACACAGGGGCGTTCTACCTCCGCGCTACGCCCCCGGCCCTATTTTTTTTATGCTTTATTTTTGAAACCGGGTCTCACGAAGTTGCGGAGGGCCTCACTAGGTAGAGACAGAGAGAGAGAGAGAGAGAGAGAGAGAGAGAGAGAGATATCGGCGCCCACGCATGCGCGCTGAGGTTGGCCGCGAACCCGGATCCTCCAGTCTCCGCCTCCCAAAGTACTGGGATTACAAGCGTGCGCCACCACGCCCGGCTTATACATTCAAATTTTATTCATACAAATCTGGGAAAAGTTATCTGTGCTCTCACCACCCTGCGTATGCTTTTAAAAATTGTTATGAAAGTAAATATACAACCATTAAAATCCAAACATTTCGAGCCGGGCGTGGTGGCGCACGCTTGTAATCCCAGTACTTTGGGAGGCGGAGACCGAAGGATCCGGGTTCGCGGCCAGCCTCAGCTCTCTCTCTCTCCCTGTCTCTCTCTCTCTACTTAGTAAGGCCCTCCACAACTTCATGAGACCCGGTTTCAAAATAAAGTATAAAAAATGGGGCCGGGGGCGTGGCGCGGAGGTAGAACGCCCCTGCGTTCAATCCCCGTACCGCAAAAAAAAAAAAAAATCCAAACATTTAGGGACATGTAAAGTGAAAGTTCCATATCTCACAAATGCACCTGGATCACCCACTAGAAACCATTATTAATACTCTATTTGTATCTGTACCAATCTTCTATCAATATGCTGAGTGAAATTTACAAGCTAGAGAATTGTTTTCTTTTCCACAAATGAGATCATTATATGCACACACACTATTCTGTGACTTCTCTATATGCACATCTTTCCATACATGAGGTCAGTATTTTACTAGAGATTCTTAAAAGAACTACCTAATCAATGTGTACATTTATTTACAATTCTGGTAGCCAGAGCTAAACTGGTCTCCCAAGAGCACACCACTTCCTCATCACTGCCCATTTCACAGATAAAAATACTGTCTAGTTTTAATTTGCTATGCATGGGCACTTCCTTTTTTTTTTTGTGGTACCAGGGATTGAACCCAGGGGCATTCTTCCTCTGAGCTACACCCCCAGCCCTATTTTTTATTCTTTATTTTGAAACAGGGTCTCACTAAGTTGCGGAGGGCCTCACTAAGTAGCTGAGGCCGGCTGCGAACCTGGATCCTCCTGTCTCAGCCTCCCAAGTACTGGGATTACAAGTATGCACCACCACGCCCAGCTCTTGCATGGGCACTTTTCATAACTGTAATAACTGTATCAAAACAAATTTGGATCCTAGCTTTTTTCCCATACATAAGCATTTTTCTATGATGCTATCATCGTCATAACCATCATTTTAGTAAATACTTAATATGCCATAAAATAGATGTGCCACAACATATAACAAAACACTTTCCCTAGTCCCACACTGAACTCCAAAAAAAAAGGTTTCCTTGTTAAGTGAGTTTCAATGGTACTGGCATCTAATGTCCTTTTCTCCTTAATTCAAATGGTTATTGGCATTTTAAGACTCTGAGAGGTCATACAATATAAAAACCCATTTACTAAGTTCCTGAAAGCATGAAAGTAAAGCAACCCCAAAGAGAAAATGCCTCTGAATAGATAAGAATATCAAATGCATAACATTTTATTTTTTGTCTTATCAACCACAGTACCCTTTACCTCATTCTCAATATTCCAAAATTTACCAGATTTACTGCAGTGCCCTAATACAGCAGTATTAACTCTCTCTGCTTAGAGTGCCTCCCTGTCCTGGTGGAATCTAGTCCATCTTTTAAATTTACTGCAAGTATAACATTCTCTCCAAAGTCTCTTCTGATCTGCCCATCAGAAATGACCACTCTTTTTTTGTGCCCTCAGGATATCCCATTTACCTATCCTATTACTTGTAACATTTATTACAGTTCTTTCCAGTCTTGTTTATCCAGACTAAAAGGGAAAAAAATCTTAACTGTCTTTGTAATCCTACTAATTACAGGGCCTAATACAGAATAAGTGTTCAATAGATTTTGCTGAATAAAGAACAAAAAAAAATGGGGGTTGAGGGTGGTACTGGGATGGAGCCCAGAGGCATTCCACCTCTGAGCTACACTCCCAGCCCTTTTTATGTTTTCTTTTTGAAACAGGATCTTGCTAGGTTGCTGGGAACCTCGCTACACTGCTGAGGCTGGCCTCAAACTTGTGATCCTCTTATCTCAGCCTCTCAAGTAATGGGATTACAGGCATGCATCACCATGCCTGACAAATTATTTTTTTTAAAGAACAGCTTTATTGAGCTGTAATTCACATATCATATAATTCACCCTTAAGTGTGTAATTTGCCAGGTGTAGTAGCGCATGCCTATAATCCCTGTACTTAGGAGGCTGAGACAGGAGGATCACAGGTTTGTGACCAGCCTCAACAACTTGGTGAGGCCCTCTGCAACTTAATGAGACCCTGTTTCAAAATAAAGAATTAAAAAATAGAGCTGGGTGTGTAGCTCAGAGGTAGAATACCCTGGGTTCAATCTCTAGTACCACAAAAATAAATAGAGATAGATAGATGATAGATAGATAGATAGATAGATATTCAGTGGATTTTAGTATATTAACAGAGCAGTACAGCCATTGCTACTATCAATTTTCATTTTTGTCCCTCATGAAGATACCCCACAATATTAGCAATCACCCTTCTAACCAAACCTGAAATAACCAGTAATATACCTTCTGTTTCTCAGGATTTGCTTATTCTGGACACTATAGAAATAAAACCACATACTACATGGCTTTCTGTTGCTGGCTTCTTTCCATCAGCATCATGTTTTCAAGACTGATCCTACTCCATTGTACAGACACATTACACTTTGTTCACCCACTCATCGCTTTTGCATCTCTGTATTCCCTGATTGCTAATGATGTTGAACATTTTTTCATATTTCTTGGTCATTTGTATTTCTTCCTTTGAGAAGTGTCCATTCAGCTCAACTACCCCCTTTTTTTTTAGTTTTAAGTTTTTTATGTTCTGGCATATTCTAGGTATTAGTCCTCTATCAGAGGAATAACTGACAAAGATTTCCTCACATTCTGAAGATCCTCTCTTCAGCCTCCTGTTTCCTTTGTTGCACAGAATCTTTTTAATTTAATGCCATCTCATGTATCGATTCTCGTTTTTATTTCCCGAGCTTTGGGGTCTTATTGAGGAAGTCTCTACCAGTTCCTCTATGTTGGAGAAGTGGGATTATGCACACTTTTAGTAACTGCAACATCTCTGGTCTGACTTTTAGGTCTTTTATCCATCTTAAATCGACTCTTGTGCAGGGTGAGAGATTGGGGTCTAATTTCATTCTTCTACATATGGATAACCAGTTTCACAGCACCACTTGTTGTGAAGGCTGCCTTTTCCAGCCTTCCAGCCTATTATGTTTCTGAGCCACAGAAGTTTTTTGAATGTTACCTTGCTCATTCATGGTATACACTGATATGGTCCATTATGAACAAAGAACTTTTAGTTATACATGGACCTAGTACTGATATATTCTACTCCTGAAGAAAATATTAAAAGTGTACAGAATTTAGTATAATATATAAATTCACATGCACAACACACACTCATACACACATACTTATTGTTCCTTTTTGCCTTACCAACATTCTCTGGACTTTTATCTACCACCTAAGAGATAGCTTTTAATAAGTCTGATTATATCACTTATTTGCTTTCTTTAAGGCTCTTTTTCTCTTATATTAACTTTACTTGTCATTATAAAAAATTGAGAAATATCACCAACCTATTGCCACTTGGATACTGTACTACAATGTCATGGTCTTCATCAATGCCACAAACAGTTCCAGTTGTAGTTAAAGTCTCAAACATTCCATCAGTCCATCCTCCATGACCATGCTGCAAAGACTGTACAATTTCCAGGTCAAGATCTATATTTACCAGGTCACCAATCTGCAATCCACCAGGATTCCTGTTGCCATTCTGCTCACCTGTAATTTCAGAGGCAATTAAAAAAAAGAAAGGAAAGAAAAAGCCATGGCAACAACATCCAACTGCACACTGTGGGCACGTGATTACTACTGCAATCTCCTTACTTACCATAGGTCTACTACAATTTTCTATTTCTACTTTAATAGGTTTGGGAAATTTTTGTCTTCCTAAGAAATTGTCCTTGTTTTTTTTTTTTTTGCGGTACCGGGGATTGAATCCAGGGGTGTTCTACCTCTGAGCTACACCCCCGGCCCTATTTTTTGTACTTTATTTTGAAACCAGGTCTCACGAAGTTGCTGAGGGCCTCACTGAGTAGCTGAGGCTGGCTGCGAACCCAGATCCTCCGGTCTCAGCCTCCCAAGTACTGGGATTACAAGCGTGCGCCACCATTTGATCTAACTTACCACATTTGTTGGCCTACAATTATTTGTAGTATTCTCTTACAATCTTTTTTTAATAGAATAATTTTCTACTTTATTTCAAACTGATATATAACAATTATACATATTCATGAAGTGTAATATGGTATTTCAATACCTGTATATAATATGTAATGATAATATAATCAGGATAATTAGCATATGCAACACCTCGAACATTTATCCTTTTTTTGTGGAAAGAACATCCAAAATTCTCTCCTCTAGCTATTTTGAAACATACAAGAAACTGTTAACTACAGTTACCCTACCATGGTACAAAACACCAGTCCTGATTCCTCCTATCTAAATGTAATTTTGTACCCATTAATCAACTTCACCCACAGCTGCATTACTTTTTGGTTTTTTTTTTTTTGCATGGGTGTGTGAGTGTTAAGTTACTGGGAACTGAGTCCAGGGGCATTCTACCTGCAAGCTACATTCCCAGCCCTATCCTCATCATCATCATCATCATCATTGGTTTTGGGGTTGTTTTTTTTTTTTTTTTTTTTTTTTTTTGTGTGTGTGTGTGTGTGTGTGTGTTACTAGGGATTGAGCCCAGGGGCATTCTGTCTCCAAGCTACACTCCCAGCCCTATTATCATTATTATTATTGGGAGAATGTGTGTGTGTGTATGTTACTGGGGATTGAACCCAGGGGCATCCTGCCTTTGAGCTACACCCCCAGCCCTATTTTTATTTTGAAACAGGGTCTCACTAGGTTGATGAGAGTCTCACTACTTGCTGAAGCTGGTCTCAAACCTGCGATCCTCCTGTCTCAGCCTCCCAAGTACTGGGATTACAGGTGTGTACCACGACACCCAGCTCTATATTACTTTTAAACAAGAATAACATCTAGATATTGTAGTTTTAAGTACCAGCTCATCTTAAAATGGTTTAAGGATTCACTAAGTATGGGATTTTAGAACTGAAAGCTTTTAAAAAAAAAGACTCAAAAACTGTAATAATGTAGATGAGGGATATAGCTCAGTGATAGAGCACTTGCCCAGCATGCACAAGGCCCTCAGTGTGATCTCAAGCACCACAAAAAAACAAGATTGCAATTATGTGATGATTTGTCAATGATGAGCCAGCAGGAGTAGAATCTAAGGAACTATGCAACCCTAGGTCAAAACACAAAGCTCTGAGACAGGCACTGTGGCGCATGCCTGAATCCTAGCACTTGGGAGGCTGAAACAGGAGGATCACAGATTCAAGGCCAGAACACAGTAACTTAAGGAGACCCCGTTTCAAAATGGAAACAATAAAAAGGGCTGGGAGTGTAGCTGAGAGGTAGAATGCAACTAAGTTCAATCCCTGCTTAAAATAAAAAAATAAAAGTTGTGGCTATCAAAAATATTCACTTTTCTGCCTAGATAACATACTATCACTGCACCAGTCACAATAACTAGAAAACATTATAAACATTAAAAAAATGAGAAATTTTTTTCTTTAAAGTGCTTAGTATTATTTTTAACAAATGGATCCTGTGATTTTTTGCATAAGGAGCAGTTTTTAAAATTTCAAAGACTATTCCCCAGATTCTTTTCAAAAGCTCGTTCTGAGATAAAGGATTCATGATCATAAGACACTATGCTGAGGGATCGGAAACGTGCACGTTGAGTCCACATTTTTCTAATAAAGGCAAGACACAAAACAAGCAAGTTTCTAAAAATAGGAGAAATGGATAAGCTCATCAAAAACAAAGACATTTAAGGTACACTGCAAGAAAACAGCACTTTTTAACAAAAAGGCAAGTCAAATAATTTAGAAAGAGGACAATACAGTTCACATGAGAAAGGAGAGCATTCAGAGACTACAGATGTAATCAGAAGAATGTGGTAAATGTCAATCCTGGTAACAAAAAAGAATCTATAAAGTAAGAGTATTGTGGTTTTCTTGTTCCTTTTTTAAACTGTAATGATACATGGAATTATATTTATTATATTATCTTAGTCAGAAGGCAATTTTACAGAAATTCTAAGGAACTTATAAGCACTAAATTCTCAAATCCTATTCTCAATAGCACAGGGGGTACAACACTGATGTAATCTAGTGCAAAAATTTTCAATGGTATGTTTATACTTAAAAGATAAATGTTTCAAATATATTATGAGAAACAGCATATCAATTCTTAAGACAACAATTTTTTCTGGGCCTAAATAAATCATAAAAAAGAAACAATTTAAAACAAAAACAATTTCTAGCTTTAATGGTAATTTATTTTAAGTCCCAACTTAAATATTTTACTGATCCATGAACTCTGGCCCATTATTTAGAAATCTCTAATCTGGTAACTCACCTAGCACAGGGCAATGATCTCTGTAGAAAGAACCTCCTTTGGCATCCTGAACACACTTCAGATCAGACTGAGAAGAAAACAAAATAGAAAATCACCTATGAAAGCTTCAAATATGGCTCCATACCTAAAATAGGCAAAATTGTCATTCAGAACATACCCACAAGAGAAAAGTAGCTCTGGGTTATCAAGCATACTAAACATTGCCTTCAAAGACTCCTATCAAAAGATTATATCCCTAGCCGGGCATGGTGGTACAGACCTGTAATCCCAGTACTTAGGAGGCTGAGACAGGAGGTTTGAGGCCAGCCTCAGCAACTTAGCAAGACCTTGTTTCCAAATTTAAAAGCACTGGGGGTGTAGCTCAGAGGCAGAATTCCCCTAGGTTCAATCCCCAGTACAAAAAAAAACCTATATACATCATCTTTAAATAGGTCATACTTTATTTACTATAAGATTTCTAATTTCAAAGCTTAATATTAAACTTGAATCTTTAACATTTTATTTTCAAAAACAAATTCCAAAAAAGAACCATAACAAATACCTAGTATTTGAAATGTGCATAACACATTCAACTTTAAAGATACCCTTACCAAAAACAAAAAAAACTTATCTCACTTGATCTTTCCAATCAATTTTATAAGCTATACAAATCAAATATTAACTGGAAATTAGAGATAAAGAAAGAAAATTATCCAAAACTGAATAGCCAGGAAAAAGTACAAAAAGATGAAACCAGAGCCAGGTGTGGTGGCACACGCTTGTAATCCCAGTACTTGGGAGGCTGAGATAGGAGGATCCCATGTTCATGGCCAGCTTCAGCAACTTAGGCCATCCGCAACTTAGTGAGACCCTGTTTCAAAAATACAGAAAATAAAATGGGGCTAGGGGTGTAGCCCAGAGGTATAATCCCCAGTACCACAAAAAAAAAGAGGGAACCAAATCATCTTTTGATTTCTTGTCTAGATAATTTTTCTATTTAATTCAATTTTAGTCTATATTTTACCATAATTTGGATAACTAAAGTTCCTTCCCACTTACTTTTATAAGAAAACAAATTTTATAAGAAATTTTATAAGAAAATAAAGTATCTGAATGGGGTGGTACCTGTGATATAATAAAAAGTACAGAAACATGGACTTAGAAGAGCAATCTTGGATGTTATTGTGAAAACTTAAAAGCAAATTTAAAGTGTCTAATAGTATATGGCATATATAGTAGGTGATCAATATCTTACTCCATTAAGGAAAGGAGCTCCTTTATACGTGTGTGTGGTGTGTGTGTGTGTGTGTGTGTGTGTGTGTGTGTGTGTGTTAGTGTTACTAGGGATTGAACCTAGGGACATTCCATCTCTGAAATACACTCTCAGCCGTATTTTATTTTGAAACAGGGTCTCACTAAGTTGCTGAAGACCTCACCAGACCTCACCAAGTTACTGAGGCTGGCCTCGAACCTGTAATCCTCCTGTCTTTGCCTCCCAAGTATTGGGATTACAGGCATGTGCCACCACACACGGGACACCCCAACTCTTTTACTTCCCTTATTCTCCAAAGCACATAAGTAATTCTAGATGTTTCTAGGTTCACTATTTTAAGTTACCAACTCTACATTTGAAAAAACAAGGGAAAAGCCAGGCGTAGTAGCGCATGCTTGTAATCCCAGTACTTGGGATGCTGAGACAGGAGGATCGCAGGTTCGCGGCCAGCTTCAGCTACTAAGCGAGGCCCTCCGCAACTTAGTGAGACCCTGTTTCAAAAATAAAGAATAGCTAGGCGTGGTGGCGCACACTTGTAATCCCAGTACTTGGGAGGCTGAGACAGGAGGATAGCAGGTTCACGGCCAGCATCAGCTACTTAGTGAGGCCCTCCGCAACTTAGTGAGACCCTGTTTCAAAATAAAGAATAAAATAGGGCTGGGGGTATAGCTCGGAGGTAGAATGCCCCTGGATTCAATCCCCAGTACCACAAAAAAATACAGAAAAGAAAGAATAAAAAATAGGGCTGGGGGTGTAGCTCGGAGGTAGCATGCCCTTGGGTTCAATCCCTAGTTCTGCAAAAAAATAAGGGAAAAAACTCCTTAAAAATAATTTTAACACCTAAATAATTTATACTAATACAAATATACCACAAAACCTCATTATACTACTGTCCTCTGAGTCTTTGCCAAGGATTAGCCTTACAGATGAATTTAAATCCTTCTGATATCAATCCTCAGCACTGTAAGAAAAAAAATTCTTTTTTATAGATTTTGGTAAATAAACCTCCTAGACCTACATTAAGAAGGAATCATCTCTACATAATCAATATATAGTAAGGTATCCAAACATTTACTGAAGGCAAAAATCATATTTACTATTTAATAGTTTAGAAAGACATAGTAAAAATGCAAAGGTCTTGCAAGTTTATTACATTCTCACATAACAGATTTCCTTCCTAATGTATATTCACGATTCAGAGAGCTGTATTCTAACAGAAGGAGTAAGAAAACAGAGCACAATAGGAACTATTATTTCTCTTTTTCCACCCATCCAATATTTCATCTGTTATGCGTCCTCACTACTTACCATGCCCTCAAAGCCGACTCTGTAAAGGTTCTTAGCACCATTATCCCAGAGAACATATGCTGCGCTGTGTGGGCTCGATGCACTCCAGTCCTGGATTTCTGTTACCTAACAGAATTTTGAAAAAAAGAACTTTTTTAAAAGGGGACAGAAGATGTTAGCTCTTTTAATTATTATATTTAAATCTTATTATTTCACCTATCTAAAACAAAAGCATGAAAAATAACTTGCTAAATTAGTCACTTCCATCATATAATTAGACTATTTTTAAAAACATATTTTTCCAGCCGGGTATGGTGGCACATGCCTATAATCCCAGTACTGGGGAGGCTGAGACAGGAAGATGGCAGGTTCAAAGTCAGCCTCAGCAACTTAGTGAGACACTATTTCCAAATAAATAATAAAATAGGGCTGAGGATATAGCCCAGAGGTAGAAGGCCCATGGGTTCCACCCACAGCAACACACACACACACACACACACACACACACACGAAAAAAAAAAAATTTCCTGATTTATTAAGTAATTTCTAAAGCCACTATAGAAATTTTAAATTGGTAGGCTTAGGAATTATAGTAATAGATTATCAAAATAATTTGATGCAATATTTAAAATGTTTATATTCTTACAGGGTTTAAAAACAACATATTCTTTTAAGTCAATTACTCAAAACAAAATTTTAAATCTTTGACAAAATATCCAAAATGAGTCAAGGTAAACCTGCTGTCTGGTCAACTGGTAACTGAGGAAGACTATATTCATTTTTCAGGATAAAAACTGACAAGCACAAGGTTCTATAAGAGCCACAGTGACAATGTTCAAAAAGAACTTGAGTTGCTTCTCCCTAGATCCCCCAGTTGTCCCCAGATAAGCAGGGCACCAAAGCTACAACAGCATGCCTGCAATGGAAACATGAGTCAATTCTGAATCATGACAACATGATTTATCAATGACAGGGAAACAAAAGTGGAAGGCATAAGAAAATAACTTCCAATTCTGATTAAAAGTACATATGGAGCTGGGTGTGGTGGCGCAAGCCTGTAATCCCAATACATGGGAGGCTGATACAGAAAGATCACAGGTTCCAGGCCAGCCTCAGCAATTTAGACCCGGTTTCAAAATAAAGTACAAAAAATAGGGCCGGGGGTGTAGCTCGGAGGTAGAACGCCCCTGGGTTCAATCCCCGGTACCACAAAAGAAAAATCTGAAATTCTAAAGTATGTATAGCCAAGAGTGGTGGTGAATGCTTATAATCCCAGTGCTTGGGAGGCTGAGACAGGAGATCACAGGTTCGAGGACAGCCTCAGCAAATAGTGAGACTCTCATTAACCTAGCGAGACCCTATTTCAAAATAAAAATAAAACAGGGCTGGGAGTATAACTCAGAGGTAGAATGCCCCTGGGTTCAATCCCCAGTGCCACTAAATAATAAATACATACATATATACATACATAAACAAACAAACAAATAAAATCCAAAAGTACGTATAAAGCACTAAGTCAGCCTAAATCAGCCTCGCTTAATGGCACACACTTGTAATCCTAGTAGTAGGTACTTGTAAACCTAGTACCTGAGACAGGAGGATCACAGGTTCGTGGCCAGCCTCAGCAACTTAATGAGGCCATCCACAACTTAGTAAGACCCTGTTTTAAAAACTTAGAAATTTTTTTAAAATAAAATAAAATAAAGTAGGGATGGGTGTTTGGCTCAGAGATAGAATGTCTCTGGATTCAATCCCTTGTACTACAAATAAAAAAGCACCAAGTCTGTACAAAAGAGGCTTTCTCAGATAACAGATTTTAAAATCATTTTTCTTAGCTGAGTGTGGTGGCGCACACTTGTAATCCCAGTACTTAGGAGGCTGAGACAGGAGGATCACAGGTTCATGACTCATGGCCAGCCTCAGTTAATTAGTGAGGCCTTCTGCAACTTAGTGAGACCTTGTTTCAAAATAAAGAATGAAAAATAGGGCTGGGGGTGTTGCTCGGATATACAATGCCTCTGGGTTCAATCCCCAGTACCATAAATAAATAAATAAATAAATAAATAAATAAATAAAATCATTTTTCTGTAATGCTAAAATTTTTTTCAAAAAGGTAATAACAGTGGAACTGATAGTGATTGACATCTAAGTCTCAAATGTGAAATGCTACTCATTTCAGTAGATCTAGCACAATACACAACACATTCAATAGTATTTGTTTACTGACTGAATCAATGAATGAGTATCAGCCAAAGGAACATGAGATCCAAAATAAATATAACCAACAACACTTCCCCTAACCTCTCTGGTATTCCATTCCAGCTCAACAGGCCATACAAAACTCCCTTCAGAATAACTGCTAGTACTGACCCCCAAGGCAGCCCTCCACAAGATCTGAGAGGGGTAACAGAGGCCAGTGGGCAGGATAACCAACCAGCTGCCTCCTGGCTGGGGTGTAGCTTGGTGGTAGAGTGCTTGTCTAATATGGCAAGGCCTTCAATTCCATCCCCAGCCCATTTAAGAAAGAGGAAAAAAAAAAACAGGTGTGGTGGTGCACACTTGTAATCTCAGTACATGGGAGGCTGAGACAGGAGGATCCGGGTTTGTGGCCAGCCTCAGCTACTTAGTGAGGCCTCCGCCTTAGTGAGACCCTGTTTCAAAATAAAGAATAAAAATAGGGCTGGGGGTGGAGCTTGGAGGTAGAATGCCTCTGGGTTCAATCTCCAGTACCACAAATAAATAAATAGATAGATAGATAGATAGATAATAAAAAGAGAAAAAAGCAACTGCCTATTGCCTCCCAGAAACAGAAGTTTGAGGGATCGGAATATAAAGCAAGCCAATTCTCTTCTTTTTTTTTTTTTTTTTTTTTTTTTTTTTTTTTTTTTTTTTTTTTTTTTTTTTTTTTTGCAGTGCTGGGGAGATCCCAAGGGCCTCACACATGCCAGGTAAGAACTCTGCCACTGAGCTGCTACATCCCCAGTCCCTCAAACAAAACGTTTACAACAGGAAAGCTGAAAGCATGAGATGTTGCTGAGGGAGGATGGTCCGGAATGGAAGGCTCAGAAAGGGATTCTGGGCAACAAAATAGCAATACAAAGCCTCAGGATAGAAGGTAAAACCTAAAAATCTTCACAAGCAATATCAGTGCTTAAGCAGAACAATCTATTTTCTTCCAGAAAAAGAAAATGATTTTAAAAATTGTTATTGGCACAGGAAAAAATGGGCCAAGAAATTTATTTACAGTAGCAATAAAACCTTCTGAACATACAATATCTAGAATACATGATGAATGAAAAAAAATGCCGTACCTTTCCCCTCCGCCCATTTCCTCCATCTTGATCTTCCCACTGCCAGTCCACTCCTCGTACCACTCTGGCACCTGCAAAGATTCCTCTGGCTGTAATCTTCTTAGATTTTCTACGAGACTCCAACAGAACCCTAAAAATAAATTTTTACCCTCAAGATTATAAAAAAAAATGGGTAATAATTAACCTACATGTAAAAGCATTTTCATAGGTCTAAAGTGTGCCACAATCCTTAAGAGAAAGAAAATGCTATATTCTCCATTTTACATATGAGAAAACTTTTATCTTAAAAATTAAGTAATATGCCCAAGGTCACAAAAGTTAAAAGGTAATGGAGTCAAAAGATGAACCCAGTCTACCCATTTCAGGGTGTCACTACACTCTTCACCACTCTACAGGTGGCAAACAAGTCACTGAATGAAAGATAGCACTGCAGCAATGAATGGCAAATCGCACCTGGCCTTAGACTCGGGAAAGCAGTTAGTGGAAAGCCTCCGGCCAGGCCAAGAGCGGGATCTGACTAGAGGTGCGGGCACCTCTGCTTCAGCCCAGCGTTCAGAGTCCTCCGGGAAGGGGACAGTGGTTTATGAATGTATAAAAGGCTAGCTATCATTCAAATTTTTAGAGTATTGTGTAAGCCAGTAAAATACATCTTTGACCTGGATTTAACCTACACAAAACTGTCTCCAAAGTATTTTCATACTTACGGAAGATTATGGACCTTGAGAAAGATTTTGCACTCAACCATCTGGGCCAGCTTGCTACTCCAAGCTCATCTATCTCTTATTTGACTACATCCTTCTCATTTGTATACTCAGAAAGATGTGGCATTTTGTTTTGGTTTTCTAATTTTATCTCATTAGTCTATTCATTTCTGGAATGCTTTATTATTCCTTAACTTTAATTGTAAGCAAAAGACAAAAATAAATAACTTGTTCAGAATTACTCAGTTAATAAACGGCAGGCCAATGTTATGCGTTGGAACGGTGTGATGCAGACTCTATCTCTCTTCCTACTTCCAGCGGACTCTGATTGGCTGCACTCTTGCTCCCATGCACTAGCCACACCTACATGAGAACTCATCACCTAAGCTCTGCACCTAAGATACCTAACACTCACCTCTACCACAGTCCAAAGTGTCACGGGATAATCAGTCAATCCATTACTTCCTTTAAATTGTGAGCTCCTTACTGTGTCTTAGCCAGGCATGGTGGCACACACCTATAATCCCAGTATTAGGGAGGCTGAGACAGGAGGATCACAGGTTTGAAGCCAGTCTCAGCAATTTAGACCCTGTTTCAAAATTAAAAAGGGCTAGGGGTATAGCTTGGAGGTAGAATGCCTCTGGGTGTAATCCCCAGTACCAAAAAAAAGTAAAAATAAAGAATACTGTGGGCCGGGCATGGTGGCACACACCTGCAATCCCAGTACTTGGGAGGCTGAGACAGGAGGATTATAGGTTCAAGGGCAGCCTCGGCTACATAGGGAGACTCTCAGCAACACAGACCCTCAGCAACCTAGTGAGATCCTGTTTCAAAACAAAAAATAAAATGGAACTGTGGGTATAGCTCAGAGATAGAGCACCCCTGGGTTCACTCCCCAGTACCAAAAAAAAGAATACTGTGTCTTTTTATCTTTAAATCTCCACAAATATAGTAGCTGCAATGTGGTCTTAATACATGCCTGCTGACTCAATCAATGAGCCCTAGTGCTCATCTGGTAGCAATCAGAATAGAAGGCACAGTGAGAAAACATAATCAGTCTCTCTTGGGCTGCCTTTGCATTTCCAAATGTTGAGTGATGCCAAGTCTCTATGCTACAGAAAGAAGAGCCCAGATTATCTTGGAAAAATATACACAGTTCCATCTTTACAGAGCTCTTCCCTCACTATTCAGCAAGCCCAGTCAGTACCTAAATTGCTTTCTGCTACCTCCTGATACTAAACCAAATGTCAGAAGTTATTTCCTAATCCTATTTTTAATATCCTTTTCTTGGTTCATTGTAACCATACATCTTAGTGGGGTTTAGTGTGATAGAAACATGCATGTATATAGCACCCAGTACATTTCCCTCAGATCCCATTCTACTCTTTCCCCCTTACCATTCATAATATTGAAATTGGGTGGTGTGTGTGTGTGTGTGTGTGTGTGTGTGTGTGTGTGTTTTACTGGGTATGTGTTACTGGGGATTGAAGCCAGGGGCATTCCACCTCTGAGCTACACCCTCAGTCCTATTTTTTGTTTTGTTTTGTTTTTGAAACAGGGTCTCACTAAGTTGCGGAGGGCCACACTAGATTGCTGAGGCTGGTCCCAAACTTGTGATCCTCCTGTCTCAGCCTCCCAAGTACTGGGATTACAAGCATGTGCCACCACGCCCAGCTTGAATTTGGTATTTTAAGTAGGGTAAAACTTAAATACAAACAAGGAATCACAACTGAAGGAAAAAGTTGTTTCCCCTACCGCTCACTTCCTGGTGTAGTAATCCTATAAAACCGATGCCTTAAATGGTGCTTATCTCCATGATAACAAACTGTGCACAAATCATAATTTGTACACTCTGCACATTTCCATCGAATGCCAATGATAGGTTGTTGACGGCAGGTATCACACATAGTTCCATCATGCTTGATGCCTATTAAAACAAAGAGACATGCTTATGTTACTTACAAATAGCTATCTGCATGTTATTCCCTGAGGAAAAAATAACAGAGCATTTTACAAAGTTTTTTAATCAAGCGGGGGGAAAAGCACTTATCCACATATAGTTTCAAGATAATAGATCTAGCTGGTCATGGTGGCTCACACCTGTAATCCCAGTACTTGGGAGGCTGAGACAGGACTAGCCTCAGCAACTTAAGAAGGCTCTCAGCAACTTAGTGAGACCCTGTATCCAAATAAAAATGGGACTGGGGGTGTAGCTCAGAGGTAGAATTCCCCTGGGTTCAATCTCCCAGCATCACATAACAATAATAATGATGATAATAACAATAGATCTAAAATATTTTAATCAGTACAAATTGTAAGATATAAACTCTTTCTCCTTTTCTAAGTTTTAAGTTCTCCTTTCCCCTTTTCTTAGCAAGAACAAAACTCAGGATTCAATCCCCAGCACTGCAAAAAATAAAATAAAATAAAATAAAGTAAAAAACACAACTCAGTAGCACTCACCTTCCTCTCACCTACAAACTGAAACTTAGGTAAAATGTAGAGAAAGAAAGAAGAATTCTTTACCACCACTTAGATGTTTCAGACTATAAAACACAAAACCCTTTGGAAGAATTTCAACCTATTCTCCAGGTAAACAATTACCCCAAAATAAAAGACAATTTTGTCCTCATGGTACCATGGGAACAAACTATCAATTTAAGAATTTACCCATGGGGTATTTTTCCACCACAAATAAATTTTGGAAAATGATTAGCAAGCAAGTTTCCCTATTTAAAGGAAAACAGTAACATTATGGTGGGGGTTTTATCCCTCTAAGGAAAAAGAAGCACTTGGTAAAATGACCTCTACTAAACCTGTTCATGTGGATGGATGAGACAGATAGTAAAACTATAAAAGCTACTGGTATAAAATAATGAAAATAACTTCATTTTAGGGTTATAGGATTGAAAGTAATACTCCTTTACTCATCTGTGATATTAATACCTCTCATTCAACAAATTAAAACTAGAATTTTTAAACAATATGTGGTTTGTGAACATCAGTGTCACAAAAACACATCCTAGAATGTGAAGCTCCAGGCTGAACTTGTATGTTCAACAGTGACACTCTCCTGTTTTCAAGTTCTTTTTTTTTTTTTTTTTTTTTGCGGTACC